>JAVQKC010210167.1:5000-55211 GCA_036025475.1 Philypnodon macrostomus | reverse complement strand
TACCCCTAGATTTCTGACCTGATTTTTTGGTTTTAGAGAAAAAGACATTTTCTCTTTGTTGCTGTGGGCCAAAAATGATGACTTCAGTCTTGTCTGTGTTTAACTGGAGAAAGTTGTTTTGCATCCACACAGTGATCTGTTCAACATAGTGAAGATTCAGAGGACAGGGGAAGTGGAAACGAAAGGACAAAAAGAGATAAAAGGGGTAATACACTTTGAACACAAACAAGAGAAAATAGCACACTTGAGTTTTGATATGTGAAGTTTTTTGGAGAATGCACATGCAGATGATGATTGTATGAGTGGCCACAGGTCTTCACCAAAAGGCTCTCTGACACAAGGGTCCTCCGCTCTGAACTCTTACCTGTATCTAGCCCTGATGCTGGAGTGGGGATGGAGGCGACACAAAAAGCCACCAGAGGGAGGTAAATTGGTGAAGAGAAGAGGCAATGTCTGTTTCAAAGGTCAAGAAGGACAGATGTGGCGATGGGGGAGAGGAAGATGGAGTAGCGGACAGGGACAAAAGACAAGGGCTGTTGTGGTGCATCCGCAGGAGACACTAGGGCTGAATGATATTAGAAAAACCTGCTATGGCTATTGAGATAACAAGGAAATGTATTTGTATACTCAATGTGACAAATCAACAACTTGACAACTGAGCCAAAACTGAGCACTACACACAAGACTAGCCTTTAAAAAATATTTTTAGGACAAAAAATTGTGAAATTCTCTGTCAAGCCTTTACAGAAAGCTCATCGTGATGTGTGTATTTTGTTTGATGATATAGTGATAAATAGTGATAAACAGTGCAGCTCTAGGAGAGACACTGAACACAGCTGTTCCCAAAACAATGTCAACCTGATTAGCTCCTTGATGAAAAAGGCAAATAGCAATATGAATTATTCTTAATCCTTTTACAGCTGTCACATAGAGATGAAGACCACTTTAAAGATCTGTAAGCCTTTTAGGAGATGCCCATGTCTTCAGCTCCTCCTCCCAAAGTGCTTAAATGATATTTGAGGTAAATAGGATTCAACGGTCTGCAGCCGGCAAACCTCACAAAAAAAACTGCCCCTCTCAATCAGTGTTAAACACACTCTTTGTATGTAGTGTTTTGAATGTTTTTATGATGTGGTTTGATGTCTTTTGAAGAGATGCAAACATGTGATGTCAACAGCACAATAAATCTTGGCAGCTAAGTTATAATTGTGTTTTTGCTTCATATAATTTTCAGCAACATAATTCAAATGTTTTTAGCAGAAGCTATAGATATAGTCTGTTTATTTCTAGGTAATGTAAAGAAAATCACCCTGAGTGTAATGTGGTGAAAAACATAAAAGTAACTAAATGTAACGTCTATTAAAAAATTATAGACGTATACATTGATACACATTTATAGTCACTTAATTTGCTGTGCTTCCTTTGACCTCCAGACTAAACTAATGGTGAGGACAAGTGCTCTTTAAAAGCCTGGTCCAGTGTGGGACAGTGGCCAGTGAGAGGGCTGTGTGTGCGTGTGGCCCAGACACCCACATGTCATGCCTGACACATCAGCCCACGGCCCCCAGGCCACTGCACTAATGCTGCCTATGTCCCACTTTCTAGCCCTTGGCCTCAAGGCCTCCCCTGCCCCGCCACTCCTTCTGTCATAGAGCTATAATAACAATGGATTGCGTTGGCAATGTGGCTCAATCACTATAGGATCAGTTGAACCAGGTTGCACTATAGGATAACATCAGGTGAACCAGGCTGCACTATAGTCGATCTAACCCTGTGTGAAGCTCAGCTAAATGCACTTTATCTACACCAGTTTATCTGGAAGAGTCTGGCGTTCCCTGCTGCTGTATTCTCTTCCTGTTGTAATATTTACAGAGCTGAGTAGGTACAGGTAGGAACAAGTAAATAATCATGTAGTCTCAAAGATACTGCCTCCTCCCTCCTGTTGGTGCACATTATTCTGGTGGAGCAGACAAATAGTGGAAGGAGGGACATCAGGAAATAGTATTGCTTTGAAGCCCATAACTCTATTCTGGAGAAAAGAAGCATCACAGTGTTATTCCACATCCTCAGATATAAAGGGAAAAAACGTAATAACTTCTCGATAGCCTGGATCTCCACTGCCCTATACTGCCTCCCCCCTCCGCCTGCCTACACCCCAGCTCATCCAACATACACCCACTTCTGCTGCCTCAATCTTTGGTTTCAAAGGAAGCGAATCAGCCAGAAGGACAGAAGGTTATGCATTAGTACTGGTCATTGCTCAAAGAGCGAGCGTTATAAATAATAAAGGCTTGTGAAGGACACAAGGGCTGTGGGATGCATCCCTGGTTCACGCCACACAAGTCAAAGACAAGACTGTAATTTCTATTCCAAAAATGTGACCCTTGCAGCTTCAATTACATCTCAACAACAGTAACCGTGTCCGTCCCAGCAGATGTGATGCCTCTTTGTTAGCTTGACATGAAAGTCTTATTGATATTGGTTATGGAGCGTATGCTATACAACATGTACATTTTGAAATGATTTTCCAATTTAAGGCTGGTGTTATAACTCAAAATAAATGAATAGTGAAATTCTATTTATTTTCTTGTCTGCTGTCTACCTACAGAACTTGTAATACACTTTTCTAGTTCAAACAGAATAATCTTGTTAGCCCAAACAATGTGGGGATTATATTATGAGTTTTATTTGAAGTGTGTCCTTTCTGAATATGTAAGCATCCTTAAACCTTGTGACCTTTGCTGATGTTTTGAAAACAAGAAGCAGGGCTGTCTCACCCTTCATCCTGTCCTCTATGCCACTTTGTAGCCGCGGGCAGCGTGGTCCCATTAGAAAATGTATTACACCTGCTTTATAGGCATGCATTAAGCTTGTTTTCTCGTTTGTGCAGACAACTGGAATCCCCATAATGAGATCCAACTCCTGGGGAGAGACTTGTTCCCCTTGCGATCCTTTATCCGCTCTTATTTACTCTGCGTGGCCCATTCACTCACCGGGTTTGTGCCACTTTATTACTTAACCTCACCACACAACATTACAGGGCTCTTTGCATCAGTAAGCAGCCTATTCCACCATGCATCCTGCTCACTAAGCTGATTACACAAAAATAATAACAACCCGTGCCTCAGGCGATACTGTATGTGTGTCTTTGTGTGTCAGTGAAAAGAGACTTTAAACCAAAGACAGTAATGTGGCCCAAATACACTTTATACAGCCTTATATATACGTTCATTGCACTTAATGTATCAATCAAAACTTAAAACATTTTCACACTTCAGAGAGAACTTTTATATTCACTGACATGCTATTTTATGTTACTCTTCAAAGTATCCAACAAATAAATATAATATAAAAATAAAAGAAATGTATTGTTCTATCAACTATCAAAAGCTGCAATACACTTTTAAAAAAGAAGTGATTGAATTGCTAAAACCGTATAGCATTAAATATGACAGACTTTTTTTATGTCAGAACAACTAAACAACCAGGAAATATATATTTTAATGTAACTAAACTAATAAAAAATAGTTAATCAAAGCAATTTGGTAAGTGCAAATGTAAGGGCATGTATTTCTTCCATAATCAAACTTCAAAAAGTCATTGTGTATTCAAATTGAAAATCTTTTTAGGATCGTAACATCAAACATGCACCTGCTTGACCATTAGATAAACTAACTTTCCAGCTGATAGGTCCTTAGCACATATCACACCAACGCACATGCTTGTACATTTGAATCTTAAAAGCAAAGGTGTATCATTTCAGCACGTTAAACTTTTTTTGTTCTGAATGACCCCCAGGAATCAATGATAGATTCTTTTTTTGGCTCTTTTGGGGGAGGGAGGTCTCGGGGTGACCTTTGTGAAAATGTTCCACCATTTTGGCAAGAATCCCGTATAAGTGCAGACCATTTGGTGTAGACAGTAAGTGTATAAAATGAGTGCTCCTGTCGTTCCGAGCCGGGCTCTCTTTGACAGCATGATGATAGAAGCGTCACATCCTTGGGAGAGTAAATGCAAACTGACAGAGATGAGCCTTTGGTTGCCTGAATATAATACGGAATTGTGCTCTGAGTGTCTTATTATCTTGTCTGTTGATGTCTGAAAGGGGGAGATTTGCTTGAGAAGGGAAGACAAGAAACTGTACGCATCCAACACCATCTCTGAGAAAAAAAAATTGCTTGGCCTACTAACCACAGCTTTTCCACACCTAATGTCCACTTCTACTTGGAATAAATACAAGGCAGGAGGATGTTTGTGGTGCCTCGTCGTAGCCCCTGTTAGCTGAAGTGGAAGACTATTTGCACAGGCACAAGCTTTTAGGGAGCCGAACGACCCTTTCACCAGTGCAGTAATGTGGTGGGTGGTGTGGTGGGTGGTGTAGAAGGTGGACAATTTACTGTGGACAAACATGAGCGTTACTGTTATCGCTCACAGTGACTTCTCATGCTGCCACAAACTCACTGCACAGTAAGTAACAAGGCGCTCAAACCAAAAACATGGAGCCCAACTTTAGGGAACAATGTCAAATCTGGCACAAGATTTTCAGGTCTTTAAATACAGTGCATACAGATGTCCTGCACATCAAGCGGGCATGTTTTATCCAACAATAATAATTGATTGATTGGAAGAAAAAACTCGACAAATGTAATAAAATGTTACTAAAAAATGTATTAGAATGGATATGTATATATATATGTAGATGCCATATATAAAAAGACCAAATAAGTTTTGTGATACTATATTTCAATAGTGTTTAATTAATATGCCTATAGCTAATAATACATGCAGCTGACAGTAACAAATGATCTTGCAAAAGCATAAAAACAATCCAGAAAAGAAGAAGTAAAAAAATTTACGCAACAAAATGTCATGAGTGAAAAGGGTCAAACACATAACTTAATGTGTTAATTCATTCAAAAATTACTATTAAGGATCTCCATTATCTATATGTGATCTGAAATGTATCTAATCATATTCTGATTCATATTACTAAATGCTTCAATGTTGTGGCATTTTTTCTAAAACTATACTTGAGCAGCAGCCAGTGGGGTGCTGACTGAAAGGGCTGTACAACATTTCATTATAAATGTACTGCTATCGTGTGCAACTAAATATATGAATCACAAGAAATCAATCCTATTGCAGTCATTTCTAAGGCTTTTTTCTGACAAAAAATCTACGTATACATAAATATACACACAAACAATTGTCCAAGCAAATAATTTCAAATGACTATCAAAAACGTTTATGAGAAATTCAGACTTCAGAAATATGTATTCTTGTGCTGGTTTAGACCTGTTTTTTTCTCACATTGTGCAGCTTACTGACTGGTCATGTGGCCAGTGGATCCTAAACCTAGACGCCCGCTGGCACTGCCCCAGGGTCCGCCACCAGGCAGTGAGAAACCATACAACTCAGGACATGACAACTTCATTATGAATGTGGGTTTTAGTGTGGAGCCAAAATTGAAGTGTGCTTTTGAAAAATGTGCAAAAATCAAGCAAGTATAAAGTGGATGAAGTTATGGAGAGGCTGATCAAATAGAAGAGAGTGAGAGTTGATGCTTATTAAACCAAATTGCATTTCTTTAGAGACAAATCGTGCCGTCCTTGTTTTGGAAAGCTCTAGCCTCAGGATAATCTAAAGAAGACAGCTCAACTCTTACTTATTAGTTCAGAAAGTAATATTGGGCATCGCCTTCTTTATAAAAAAGTATATTTATAATTATTTGGTAAACTGACTGTATACACATATTTACTTATGCTTTCTGGTACAATATCAGCACACTGCAGAGATAGATCAGACAATAGATCAATTCTCAACATTTTTGCTTGTTTCTGAATGTATAAGTGAATCAACTAAAATGCTTAAAATGTCAGTAGCACAGTCACAGGCCTGCACATGCACACACAAAATCGAATCTAACTTATACTAATAGAAAACAGAGACCCACAAAGAAAATATACTACTAACTATTACCACAGAATCAAATAATGGAAATTATAAGATCACAAAATATTGAATAGTTCTCTTAATTAACAAATGCATACGCCACATTTAGGAAAATAATTCAAGTGACTAATAATCTGTTTTATCTGTTTGTAAAAATACAATTATGCAATATAATGTATTCATGTTAACGTAATGAAGTAAGTTTAAAATTAAACGCATAAATAGAGAAAAGAGTTCTAGCAGTAAATGTGTCTCACTGTTTGATGATAAATGTTCCCTGTTATTTGCAAAAAATTATTTCATTTTTCTTAAATAATATCTAATTAACTACATGCAATATTAGTTTCATTTGCAATTTCAAATTTCAAATGACAGCACTCGATAGGTCTTTCAAAGCTCCAGCTACAGACGGACAGAAGAACTTTAGTTTTAGAGAGTAACTTTTATTGTCTTGTACAAAACTCAGTTAAGGCAAATGTATATTACTATTATCCAATTATCTTATTATACTAACTATTTTCCTTCATAAAATACACAGTGTCAGAAGTTTATATGAGTTGGAGTTACTTTGTGTTCCTTGCTGACACCTGTCCCATTACTTCCCTCTACACCTGAAGCCCCCGGTGCAGCTCTAAGCCACAGAGAACACATGTGATTGTACTTCTAAAACAAGACTTACCGTAGAGTTTGTTGGGGGTGCCCTCTCGGTCCACGGCGTCCGGGTGCAGGAGCAGGTGTTCGTCGTTCAGATCGCTGTCAGGGGTGGCCGCTTTGTCATCTGCCCGGAGTTCAGCCGCGCTCATGTCACCACCGCGCAGGGAGAGCAGCGGCTTGCTCAGCTGCCCTGTGATCATTGGGATCCTGGGAGGGGAGGGAGCTGCCCCGGTAGCAGGACGAAAAAGAACAAAAAAAGGGGGAAAAAGAGAAGAAGCCGTGGTCAGATTTGCTTCAGTGTATCGCTCGCCCTCACTGGTTCCTATACTATCTGTCTCTACTCACTCTCTCACCACCGGCGTCTCATTTCTACAGCTCACTCACTCGCCCTCGCTCTCCCGCACACCCTCCCTCTCTTCCCTTTTATGAGAGCATGGTGCTGCCCCGCTGATACTGCCGGCTGCTGCCTGCTGAAGAACTGTTACGGATCGCGTGGCTTTACTACAATACCCCGCAAGTCCCCAAACTGTGATACATCCTGATTACCTGACATCAACCTAATTTTGAGCAATAGGACTAAACTGGTTGAGCTTCAGAGAAAAGCAAAAAGAGCCTTAAAAGGAACATATATGCAAAAAGACACACCAGTTATTAGACCAATTTTCCCCACTGTGATTGACAGACATGGAATCAGAGCTGACATTAGCAGGGAAAGAATATGGACTTCATGGATGATCCAAGGTGATGTTCCCAAATGTTTGCAGGATTATTATAATTCTGTCTACAAAGCACAGCTAAAATAATTTTGCTATTAAGTCAAACGTATCTACTATTTCAGCGAATGGTGTCTCTTAAAAAATGTCAGAATTATTATACATTTCCCTACAATGCACGAACAGCCCAAGTTAGTTAGTTGGTTAGTTGATAAAGTTTGATCTTCTCTTTTCTCTAAATAAAAATTTAAGTTTTAAAATACTTACCTAAATAAAGCTCCTTACAAAAAGACCAAAACAGTGTAATAAAATGTCCAAAACAGAAAACAGGATTAAACATACAGCAGCTAGAACATATCTGAGACAGTGTCCTCAGCTGAATGGATGTGAATGAGCAGCACAGGTTCAAGCCTGAGGTAGCTTCATGAGATGAGCTGGAGATGTCACCTCCTTCCTTCCTCCCCCCTCCTCCTCCTCACTCCCCCTTGTCTCTTTAGTGTCCTACCTTAGGCTTTGGGATACAGCTCTCTACCTTCTTCATAATCCGTTACATTTACTTAAACTCATGTATTCTGCCTTTAACGGCACTTTTTCTTACTTTTACTTACTTTTGTCACACATTTTCATTCAAGAAAAATTGATTTTACAGTGTAAATCTGTCACATTAAAGACCTCAGTGTTATTATGATAAATTGAGATACCGGTAAAAGATACTGGCTTTACTGATATTGCGATAATAATTTTGTGATATGCCATAATTTGAATGCTACTGTAGAATATAATGTGTTCTTCAGATATAGTGCATATAGTACCTCAGGCTTTGGGACACTCTTCATTTATGAACCAGAACCAACCTAAATATGTCTCAGGTGACCAGTGCATGGAAACACACAGAGAAAATGGCTCATCTCAAGGCTTAAGGCTGTGAAATATTACAAAAATATTGTGACGGGCACTAACTATGTTGAATATTGTGATAATTATATAACTAGTGATTCATTATGTTGACTTTAATTAAAGAGCAAGATTAAACCAGGACTAAACTAGCAACAAACCATTCTAAGCTAAGGACTGAATCCAAACTAAATTGCTAAGGATAAATTTGCAATTTGTTGTGCAGCCCAACCCCCAGCCTCTTAACCACCCCACCAATTCTCTATAAGTGTGGTCGATGAGTTCCTGCCCAGAGGGGCCTTTTAATGCTCTCGTCACAGGAATCAGCCCACTTTGATATGACACATGATAATCTATGAAAATGTTAATCAATAAAAATAGTTTAAGCTGTCGTTAAAATCGTGAGGCCGGACTGGTCAATACTCATATCCCTGGTAACAATGTCACTAGTCATCAGGGCTTCGTTTGTGGCGCACTTAAAATTGTGGCACACTGCACATCAATGTCCGTCGTGGTAAACACATTTTTCCCTCCACACTCTGCATGCGTTCTCGTCTGCCCACACCTCCCACCAACCCCTCCTTTGAGTTGCTTGATAGGTCCACTGGAGGGCAAAATTAATACCTAATTGAATCTTGCAGTCATCAAAATAATCAATAGTTTTTTATTATTTATTCTTCACAGTCTGTTGACTGTTTGAAAGCTCAGAGGGACAACAGCAGAGAGAGAGCTAAAGGCAGCCCTGAAATTTCACAATGTAATTTTCACTGGGGCATGAGGAGTTTGTAAGACCTATAAAAAATGAGAGCAGCGTTTTTTGTTAGGGTGGTGGGTGGGTGGGGGGAGAAATGGGAATCTTTGGCCCAGCAGCTACAATGAAAAATAGAATAAACAAGCTCCTGACACTTGGGAGAAGGGCAGGGTCCTCTCTGTCCATCCCTCCATCTTTTTCCCTTTCCCCTTTTCTCCTTATTTCATCATATCAGGAGAGTGGCGCTACCTCTCTAATGATGACATTTCTCTTCCTGACAGACTCCAAACAAGTACTGGGAATGAGATCAGAGCTCTAATCTTCCTCTGGCCTCCAAGCCTTGGGATAACAGGCCAGCACATCCTTCACCATCCTCCACAGGCTGTTAATTACCTAATGTTTCAAACACAAGGGTTTTGCTATTTGAAATTATATTAAAAACATAAAGTAATAGTGGAATTTTAGAAAATAATTGCTATGAATTATATTATTACTATGCATTATTGCAATATCACCATTTGGAATATCACAAACTTGCATATAAATATTGCTTTGGTGACTCACGTTCTGCTGAATCCAAATAAAAATAGCTGGTTAATTTAAGGTTGAGACTTGGTTTAGTCCTGGTTTCGTCCTTCACGATCAATAAAGTGTCTAATCTATGAGGAGCTAGTTCATTTTTGGAGTGATATTGATTTACCTCTAGCTATGGCAAAAGTTAATCCAGGGCACGGTATTATAATTAGTTAAAATACTACTTTGGCAAAGTGGAAATGTAAATATATCAGGTTATATTGTTATCATTTGATATCATTTAACAGTGTTTCATTATGAATGGTTGTTAATTAATTCATGCAGCCCTAATAAATTATGCATTAAAGGCATGTCGTGTATAGTCTGTTCCTTGTTATAAAAAGGCTAATTTTCCTTAATAATTTTCCAAGATTCAAGTAATGTGTGTTATATAGTGAGTTTTCATTCACATCTCCCCTGTCCTCTCAGTCTGGCCGAGGCTTAGGAACAGGTTGCAGAAACATGAAAAAGCACTTGACGCCGCCCTTTGCCTCCCGCCAAAACCCCCCAGTGGCCTCAGAATTAGTGGTTAGTCAAAAGTCCCTAGTGTCATCTGATATCCATGCTAATAGATAGTGGTCTTACCCGATCTGTCCCATTTTGAGGACCACTGGGTGGGAAGTTTCAGTCCACTCCACTCTGACGGTCATGGCTCCTGAGCAGAAAAATACATCAATCAATAACCGTCATAATATTTTATTGTAGAATTAATATATGTTGGATCCACCATATTTTTTTTCTGAGGTAAGCAGAAAGTGGTAGTTTAAGCTTTAGCTGCAGATTAATTACAGAATGAGCAGTACATAAAGGTATTTTATTGTATTTACCTTATTTATCTCTCACTACATTATATACACTTCTATCACACAAACACAATGATTTATTTACTTGGGCTTTGTTCTCTTTGCATCCAAAGACATTCGGGCATTTTCTCTATGTGTAGGTTTAATGATCATGCTATTCCCTTACAAAACATGTAACTTAACACTTTAAGATTTAAGATTATTTATTAATTCATAAAAATACCAGGAGTTGAAAGACACATGTTTGTAAATGAAAGAATATTCTTTAATATGCATACTACATTAGTTATTTGTATTTATGATTAAGCACATTCAAAACCTAATTATCATGATCAGATTCGATACACCTTGATTGCCAACTACTAATATTATTCCAATTTGTAAATTTTCTTTATGGTTTCATATTTTTTTTAGCATGTACTTCTATGCATTGTTATATTGACCCTAATGTCTTATAATGGCAATTTGTTACAGTAGAAGTTCAGTTGTTGAAATGGTCTCCCTCAACAGTTAAGTAAATGCAATGGTTTACTATGTCAGAGAAATAAACAGGTCTGCGCAGTCATAATGTAAATGATCAAATAGACTTTTGAACTACTTTGATAAATTCACTCATTAATATGATGAGCAGCAGTTATCCCTCTCGAACTGGCTAAAGCTAAAATGTTCCCGGTGGACGGCTGGTGGGTCAGTGAGGGCTGAGGGCTATCAAAGCAGTGTATTAAAAGGAGCTCTTTGAAGCTTGTAAACCATGGTGCCCAGCAGGTCCGCAGCAGACAGAGCGGCCTGTGATTGGTCAGGTGTGTGTGTGTGTTTTTTGCTCTGGATCGATCCACAGACCTGACATTCTGCAGCATCAAAGCTTTCAGCAGACTAATCGGACTCCTCCTAAGAGGGCAAGGGTTGTTTTTATTATTTTTCCTTTTTTTGATGAAATGCTTATACCTCAGAGGGGCCCGGGCAATCTTATGATATAAGATTAGCTGAACTATGTGTTTTTAAAGGGAATGAAAACATATTAAAACCATATTTATCAAATAATAAATAATGCAAAAGTATAGGCTGGCATAATTAACACAATGACATGGGACCCTTTAAGTTAGGTATTTATTAACTGTAGACAGCAAGTTCCAATATGTAATACAATTTGCCAATATGTCTAAATTGTGCATCCCTAGTATACAGACCATATAAGAAGTACATGGACGTCAGCTGTGCACACAATTGGCAGTAGAAGTAGAGTGACACCACAGAGATTCACAGGCGGCTGCTCCTCAAAGTCAGTTACCCCTCGCGGTGCCTCAGAGACCTGTGCCACATACACACTCATGAAAGGTGTGAAAATCTGATTTCCCAAAAAGGATCGGTAATTCTTTGTGAGGGTGGAAGCCACAATCAATAAATCATTGCTAAGTAGATTGTAAAGTAAAAAAAAAAATCCCTTTTGGTATCAGTGCATTAGGATTCTCCTGAGGATGGATGAGGCGAGATGGGGGTGTGAGACAATCTCAATAAAGAAATCATACCGGTGGCATTCATATGGACTCAGGCAAACTGTCGTTGAAAGGCCACAGGAGTCAGTCATTTTGTGGCCTGGAATGTCTGAAAAAACATATAAAAAGATGATCAGAAACATGACATTATATCGATTGATAAAGTGTCACTTATTTTGAAAACTATGCAATAAGGTAACAAAGCAGTACAACATTAAAAAATTTAAGTAATTTTGTCTGAAGAGAAAACTCTTTCCACATAAATTAGAAATGTTAGCATGCTACACGTAAACTTCAGTAAGAGAGTTATTAGTTTAGCTTTAAAGTCTGTAGTTGCCAAAATGCTTTGGAATATTTTATAATGTGCATTGTGCATACGTGAACGTATTTTTATTTATTTTTTTTAGCTCAACATTTTATATTAAAAAGTAGCAAACTTACCCTTAAAATTCCCGGTAGAAATGATTCCTCGAGACACGTCCTCCAAAGACTTCACTACCCATAATGCCTTCTCGGGAGCTTTCAGTCATGTGATTAGCTCATGACAAGGGAGCAGCTTGAGGAAGCAGAGTTATAGCAAAATGACAGCATTATACCGTTTAACGCCATTACATCTATCGTTTGCGATGTAAAACGTTTCGTTTTAGGTACTATTTTATCTATCAACATCTTTCTACTCGTAAAAGGAACAATACAATAATGGCGAACGTGGACGAGGTAAGATCAACATGCTAACGTTAGCTCATAATTGCTCTAGAAACTGCATGTTCTACAGTAACAAATACAACGATTTTAGTATTTAATTCTAGCTGAACGTAAAATCGCCATTGAAATTCAAACATCGGTGATTATGTAGCTGTAAATACGTTGATTATTGTCATCTGCTGTGCTCTCATACTGTGCATTGCATGCCCTTGTTTACATTAATGTTTACATGTATTTAAAGTGTCTATTCGTTCCTTCAGGGCAGAAATCCAAGTGAGGAGTATACAGATGAGTCCGAGGTATGAATTACATCATTTTGTGGCAATCCATTTCTTATTTTCTTGTATTAAAGTATAGACAGTTGCACCAGTATGTCAGTAGCACATTGTCAGAGTTAAGGGGTTCTACTTTTCTGTCAGGCATTGATGATTTTTTTTTTTGGTATCAAACCTTCCTGCTTACCACAAGGACCGTAAAATAGAGCCAACCTTTATCAACACAACTTGATCCCACAAGGATCTTTGTCAGGGGTTTGAAAGGTGTCAGACACTCATGAATTACAGATGGCTCTCCAGATCCATCAATATTAGGACTGAGCTTCTATATACGGTACACCTGAGCTTCAGAACATCACAAGTAGGCTAAATAAAATATAGCTTACACATCAAGCCTGGCAGGAAGGGGAGTTTGTCTTTTTTAGGACCCAGAGAATAGAATGAAATATTAGGAAACAGGAAAAAAGAAATGTTCGAGCCTGTAAATAAAAGTTAGACACCCTGTTTCCGGGCCCACTGTGTGTTCATTACTCTAGGACACGTCTGTCCAGAGAGAAAGTACCAGCAGAGACTGTGGGATTGTGTGTGCCCTCAAAGTGGCTGCCACTGGTGTGCTGCACAGTTTACTGTTTATGGCTCTATTCCCTTTTAAGAAGAACAGTGTAGAAATAACTGATTTCAAATTAGCTATTTTAATATGACAGGATCCAAGTAAAACAAGAAAAATGTCTAATTAATTGGTGAAATGTTCAGCCCTTAAATTAACCCACCTAAGGCCCATAGTTGGGATGGGATGTGCTCCAGTCACATCTGATCCATAACAGAAAACAAACTGTTGATGAATGAAAGACGTATACTTCTATTGAGTAGTAAATACATAGTTGTAATAGTACAATTTGGTTTGCGTTAATAGATGAACAAATGCTACTAATCAACACTTCTCTGTAAGGCTTGTCCATAAAAGTAACACATTTTTCATCAATAGTAAACTATGTAGACACAAATAAAAGTCCATCCATGTGCCTCCAGGTAAAGACTATGGTGTGCACAAATGTTTACAACAACCAGCTCTGTATATGACAAAACAAAGGGCAAGTTACAAGATGGCAAAAGTTTGAAAATGGGTAGTCTCTCTCGAGGGATGAAGTTTGCCTTTGTTGTTTGATACGCCTTTGAAACCCGTGACAAATGCCCTCGCATCAGAAATCTCGCAACCAGAATACACAGGAAATAGCCTAGATATGGCGTTGTTGAGTGGGAAAGGATTGTTTTTGAAAATAACATTTTTTCCACGCTATTGTCCCCCACCTCCAACCCAGTAGCACATAATGGCAGACAATGTTTTGAGTTGATGCACCCTCTGGGCAGCCACAGACTGTGCAGCATTGGTTATAAACTGAATTATGAGTAATATTCAGCCTGTGACTGGCCGCAAATGTTGGCTCTTACAAAAAAAGTGTAACATTGTGAAAATGGTCTAAGTTTGCTTTATGAAAAGACAAAACCAATGCATTGCACCAGGGATGAACATTCTCATAAAAGATTACTCTATCCAGTATTTCAGGCAATGTAATGGTTATTTGTTTTGCGGATATCCTCTAACTCAGCAAGCATATATTGTATAAATAATGTTTGTGCCAGTGTACATATCTCCCAAAACAGATTACAAGTGTACATTTCTTTAAACTTCTTCTAAAGGTAATAAAGTTATCCTTGAATATTTGGACAATGAAATGGAATCTACAACAATTTCTTTGTTATGTATTTGCTATGTTGGTTATTTATTTACTTCAGCTTATTTGGTTTAAAGCCCATCTCAGACAATTTCTCCATAACTCACTGGGGGCTGTACTATAATTCTTTTTAGATATGGTATTGTGGCCTAATTTTTGTTCTAAACAATAACACACGGTTTTAATTGACTTTTTCTTTCAGCACAACAATCTGATCTGATCCAAAAGTGCAGTAATTAGATCTGCAATATAGATAGTAAAACTTGCAATTAAAGTATACTATAGTATATATAGTAAACTATAGTAATAGTAATCTGGTAATTATACCATTATTAAACCATTTTTCCTCCTTGAAGAAGCTAACATTCTCTGACCTGCAGGAGGAGGACAGTGAGGAGGAGCCCAAGCTAAAGTATGAGAGACTGTCCAATGGCGTCACAGAGATTCTTCAGAAGGACGCTGCCAGTTGTATGACCGTCCATGACAAGGTATTACAGGCTATAGTCCCCACTGTCCACAAAGGCATTCATTCTCACCTACAGACCTCACATTGTTTATGCACACATTTCAGGCCATTCTTTTCTCACTTGCCCTCTCACGGGAAGCTACATCAAAAGCCACCTGGCGCCATTGTATTCTCATCTTTTTATTCTCTCTCTTACACATTTTCACTGCTACATTTTTTCCTTTTGTTGAGTGTTGTTGATATTTTTAAGATGTCCACTCTCGGCGAGATGGTTAATCGTCATGGCACCGGCACACGCCTGAGCAGAGCACCAGTCAGACCCAGTTATGTCTCCTCTCGCCTGATGTTTTATTAACCAATATTGATTTTCATTTATTTACTTTTACTTTGAAGATCTTGTCCCCCTTTTCTGGCTTCAAAACAGCCGCACCATCATGGAACAGTTTTTAGACGTTGCTTTGCTAAAGTCTTATATTTGATCTGACCACGAGAGTTTTTTTTTCTGCCATCCACAAAGCTACCTGTGTGGTCATACGCAGCCCCCACCACCTTAAAACAGCCGACGGCACACATTGCCTTATGTTGCCTCATATTTTAAGTGTTTGAATCAGAATTTCATTTGAACAATTCCATTCGTGATAAATCCCTTTAAAAGTCGCTCCGCCTCACAAGGTTGAACCCTTTATTTATTTATTTTTTGGGGGGTTATTTTATTTGGGGGAGATTGCGGAGGCTCTGTCTGACATGCTCAGCTGTGCCTGTAAATATAAGCATTTCATTATAGACTGCACTGAAGCATGGTGCTGGGCTTGCCGCACATCTACGCGCCGCTTTTCTACGAGAGGCGGGGGGTGGATTAGGAGGAGGGCAGAGTGCAAGGGGCTGTGTGGAGGAACACACACTTAATCTAATGCCAAAAGCCCCCAATTCTATAATTTTTTTGTCCCAGTGGGCCACATACACACAGACACACACACAAGAAGTCCTTCCAAGGCACCAGGAACCAGTTGCTGCTCCTTCGTAGAAATAATAAGTAGCTCTATGCTGGGCACGGACTGAGATTGCATTGCATGGCTGGTATAGGAAGAAGTCAGATGTGTACAGTGCATTTATTATGCTTAAGCGTTTTAATTCAAGAGAAAAAAAATGCCATTTCACAGTTCCTGCTTTAATAAATAGGTCTTTTCCACTTTGTGCAATTTCACAGTTTTGCCTCTGAGCCCACCCAATCCCCACTATGGTGCTGCAGCTCAGGAAATATTTTTATATCCTCTTCCTCACATTTCTTTAACTTGTGACTTTTTTCCCTCTAAGACTTTCTATTGGTTTATGTCTTCTGCTTTAAATTATGATGCATTTTTACCTTTTACAGTTTCTGGCCCTTGGTACACACTTTGGAAAAGTCTTTCTCTTGGATATCCAGGGAAATATAACTCAGAAGTTTGAGATTGTGAGTACTGTAAGAACATGCTGGGCTTCTACTAATGCACATTACTAACATGATTGTTTACATTTTTCTAATGCTTGTATTATTGTCCATGTTACCATTGTCAATTAAAATGATGTTAGGAATAATTAAAAGCTTATGTATCTCAAAATCGAAAGCCTGAATTCAAGTTCAACTTTGGTAATAAAAGTACAATACAAGGTTTGATAGATTGAATAGTTGTACTTTAGTATATAACTCCATCTTACTGTTAGTTAGGCCTATATAAACCTTTCTGATTCTTATTCTGATGATTTTAACAGATAGGCTTTGCAAGCAGTGATTGAACAATATAGTCAGTTTTTAATATTGCTGATTATTATATGTTGAGTCAGACTGCTAAAGACAGACAATAAATATAATACATTTGTAAACTAATAATTAAACGAGGTTCTACAAATTGTGTTCAGATTATTTGACCACTTACACACTTTGTATTTAACCGCTCTTCTAAATTGTAATTTAGATTTGTGTAACTGTTCTTTTCAAACCTGAAAAAAACCCTGATTTTAAGAGCTATTTACTTATAAAACCTACTCCTACATATCAACCATTGGCTTTTTACTAAACAGTTTCAATGGAGTATTAGAAAAATCCTAATGGTACACGTATCCACAACATGTGCTCTTTAGAACCAACGCTTGCTATAATTTATGCCACTCAATACTTTCTTCACAAGACCACTATAGAGCCATAGATGTCAAATTTTAAAATCTTTGCTGCTATACCTATATATGCAGTAATGGGCATTTTTTTGACACATGGGACCAAGCATCCATTACTTACAGAAGATTTACATTTGCTGGCATTTCACTTAACAGGCAAAATGTTACAAATAAACATAGTTACCCAAGTTTAAAAACGATGCCATGATAATGTGTGTCTGCAGAGCTCAGTGAAGATCAACCAGATCAGCCTGGATGAGAGCGGGGAACATGTGGGCATCTGCTCCGAGGACGGCAAGGTAAGATATTCCACCTCATCACTCTGGTTACTGAGGCTTAGGCGTGTGGATAAGTATGGCCATCAGTACTTTTGATCTTTTATAATTCATACTTAGATTAGCAGCCCAGTAGCAAGAAGGTCCTAGGTTTGATTCCTGGACCAGTCAGGAATTAGGACCTCCTTGTGTGAAGTCTGCATGTTCTCTCTGTGTCAAGGTGGGTTTCATCTGTGTAGTCTTTCTCCTATCAATGTAAAACATGCACAATATAATCATACTCCAGCTGCGTCCTGGCTAATTCATCCACTACTGGGTACATTGTTAGGGGTTGAGGCTGAACTGAGTCTGTCTAAGCAACTATGGGCCTTAAGCATGGACAGTGCGCAGTTAGTTACGGGGCTAACACAGAGACATACACTGACAAACCATTCTTTCTCACTAACACATGCGTGGCGTAGGTGGTGGGAGAAAGCCAAAGAGAACCCCATTGTAAAACAGGGAGGACATGCAGACCCCAAAGTCTGTAGGTTTAGTGCAAAAAAGGGTACAAACTAACTAACTAAATTCAGTGTGTGTGTATGGGAGTGGACAGTTCAAAACTCAAATTCACTTACCTTATCAGTTCCAACCTTTATGCTAATGGTGTGGAACTTGATCTCCCAGTGAGATTTTGAGAAGGTGCTTTATCTTCATGCCTATTTTTATTTTGTTCATGATGCGGGAATTTATAAAAAGCTTGTACCGATTATAAAAGAGTAGGGGAATGATTTGCGCTTGAATCCGTCGAGCTGTCAGTCATCCATCAGCCATAGATACCCTCTCCATGTTCTTCACCGTGCTGTTATCTTGTCTCTTCTCATCATTACTACCATCCTTCATGGATTTTTGCAGTCAAGATATGCTCTGTGATATAAGTTTCCCTCCCCCCACTTCAAGCACTTTGGTGGCAAAAAACAAGATCTTGTCACATATAAAGTGGAGCAGACAATTAAAATCAATGTTACATGATTGTTTTGTTTGCCCTCACCAGTTCACTTGGCTGTTAATCCCTTAAAATCTAACTTAATCCCTAACCACTGGTGCAGGTAAAAAAAGGAGATTTCATCAGGACACCATATTATTGTGATACTTAAAATGCCTCTTTTCCAGGCCTCATACACAGGAAGGCTGGGTGTCCTGTAACTCTAATGGTGCTCAGGGTTTACTGTGGCCAACTGAGGCCACGGTCAAGTCCAAGATTAGGACTCCTGTTTCTAAACCCTGCAGGGTTCAAAGAATCAACTTGTTCACTAATTGGTGACCCAGTGGAGGAGCAGGGAGCCAATCAAAGTCTGTTCTGACTGCTGTTGCCCCTGCTGGCCTCCGATAGTTGCAGAGGCAGCAATTAAAGGAAAGATTTTGAGTTATTCACCTTCAGCTGTTGTTTTGTCTTTGTTCCAGGTTCAAGTGTTTGGCCTGTATACGAGAGAGGGCTTCCATGAGACCTTCGACTGTCCCATCAAAGTAAGAGTTCAGGTCACATTTTTCAGTGTTACAAATAAATCCACCTGAATGTACTAAAACTATGTTAATGCGTTTTACAGGTGGTCGCACTACATCCACAGTACACCAGATCTAACTACAAACAGTTTGTGACTGGGGGAAACAAGGTAATGTTTAAAGAGAATTGTATACCGTACGAGTCTTGAAACAATGATTCATCCTGATTGTGTCCAGATGTAAACGAATCATGCAAACCCTTGTCACTTCAGCTTGGCTAAAGGCGTTGTACAGGCCTTTGTGTGGTGTGAAAGGCTCTTACTTCTGTCTCTTTGCTGGAGTGCTCTCGGGAGAGCTACCCATTTCCACAAAGTGCTGTTCGCTCAACAGTGTTTGAAAGGCAATGCCCCACGAGCCCGCAAATAGATGTCAATATCAAGAGGGTGCACAATCTTAGAATTTCCGGGTTCATGCTGGGATTTTTGCATCATATGTGTAATAAATACGCCAATCTGCAAATTTAGCTTTTTTTGTTTCTCCTTAAGTTGCAATTAACAACTAATATTAATTGCTTAATATTCTAAACTTCTATCACCTACCATAAAAAGCACTGATATTGCGTCATTTTAAGTTTATCCATAAAAAAACCATGACATTTATACAACTGGGCTCAGGAAAAACAAGTTTTTATGAAACCCCATTGTTAGTGTTACTTTGCCATTTTCTTTCAATTGGCGCTGATTTCTCTCCGTTCCAAGTTGTGAAGGCCTCCACAAGGTGCCTGTGATGGAAATCAATAAGCCTCAACGGGAGCCACATCCTGTCAAAGGAAATTCAATTTTGTCTCCACAGTTCTTTTGTCATATCATCTCTTTGTAGAGCAAACTGTTTATTAATATATCCCAACTGCTGAATTAAACAGTGTGTGTGGCTACATTTACCTGCAATACTATTCTATACACATTTAAGGCCTTTAGTGGCAGTTTAAAAGTGTTTAGACTTATCAACAGTGCTCTCAATTTAAAGGTTTGTGTGCTATAAGGTGTAACCAGCTATGTTTGCATTATTAAAGTGAAAGTTCAAGTGTTTTTAGGCCCAGCTTAACTTAAAAAAGAACAAGACTTCACACTCTTTTTAATTTGCCTTTGGTAAATATTATCATTTTAATATTTAAGATGATTTGGAAAGGTTGAAAGGACTTTTGAGAACCCCCCCCCCCAAAAAAAAAAAACAAACAAACAAAAAAACCCCGTTTTGATTCTTCATCAGAAACCCCTCAATGCACTAGGAGCAGCGATGGCCCAGTGAGCTTATTTGTTATTATGCACTGCCCTCTGTAGGTGGTGTAGTGCAGCTGCCACATGTTAAACTACATTTCATTTAGTAAACTTTTTTTTTTCTTTTTTTTTTTTTACAGCTTCTGTTATATGAACGAAATTGGTTAAATCGTTGGAAGACCGCTGTACTTCATGAAGGTGAGGGCACCATCACTAACGTCCAGTGGAGGACAAACCTTATCGCCTGGGCCAACAATGTGGTGAGTTGTCTACTTTAACCAGAAGAGTCTTATAATGTTTTTGTTTTTTTTACATTTGTCTTTGCTGTCTTGTAGGGGGTGAAAATCTATGACATTAGCACTAAACAGCGAATTACAAATGTGCTTCGGGACAACGTCACTTTGAGGCCTGACATGTACCCCTGTAGTCTCTGCTGGAAAGATGACACTACCCTGATTGTTGGGTGGGGAATGTCTATAAAGGTTTACAATTTTAATTTTTACTTTTTACTATATTCATTCTTTTTTGGAGTCTTTTATTTTTTTATCTTGTGTTGATTTTACAGATTTGTGTTGTAAAAGAACGAAATCCGACTGAGATGAGAGACCTGCCCAGTCGATATGTGGAAATCGGTATAGATTACAATTATATTTAACATACAAGAATTAAACACTCACTGGCCACTTCATGAGGTCATCGATCAGATTATCTGTACTAGTATTGTCTTTTTGTCACCTCAAAATCTTTGGTTGCTTTTTCGAGCACACTAGCAAGTCAATTAAAAAACCTAAAAAGAAGTGGCCATTGAGCATCTGTGCATTTTGAGTTGAAGACAAATTTACAACATACAAATATAAATAAATACTGACGTTTGATTGCTATTTTTGTCATTTTACAGTTTCTGCATTTGAGACTGAGTTTTTCATCTGTGGTCTGGCACCCCTGGCAGATCAGCTGGTCACGTTGTATTTTGTGAAAGAAAACGCTGAGCAAATGGTAAAACAAGACGTTTTCAACATAAATGTCCAAAAGCTGTAACTTTTATTCAAAGTGAATGATTGTTTGATCAGGAGGAGGAATTTCTTGCGCGTCCTCGTCTGGACATCATTCAGCCTCTACCTGAGAGCTGTGAGGAGATCTCGTCTGATGCACTGACCGTTCGCAACTTCAAGGACAATGAGTGTAGAGACTACTGTCTGGGTAAGATAAGAGGGGTGTGTATATCCCTTTATTGAAGATTTTTTTATTAGGCTATACCAGTGCATATCACTAAATTAGAATCCTGCTGAAAACCTGAAATATTATATGATGTCAATATCCACAAGATTCAAATCAATACAAATAAAGATATGCTTGAAATATTATAAGCATTTACCCTTTTCAATTGATACTGATATCATTTTAATGTCTCTTTATTGAGAACCATCTATATGTTTTCTACCTTATTAACCTTATCCACCCCCTAACTGTATTCCCTAAATGTCTTCTGGGAACATGGGTATGACCCCAGTAAAACCATAGAAACTTCACTCTGATAAATGTCACGTAGCCGTAAACTGCACTGTGATTTCATTTTGTATTCGCTATCAAATGCCAGCCCTAATGCGCAGTACGCTGAGTCATAAATGTATTTTCATTAACAGAGCATTCAGAGGGAGAGTCGCTCTTCTACATCATCAGCCCCAAAGACATCGTTGTGGCCAAAGAGCGCGACCAGGATGACCATATTGATTGGCTGCTTGAAAAGAAAAAATATGAGGTTTGCATTGATGCATTTAATGAAAGATGCAAAAGGTTATGGTCTGCTGCTTTGAAGTGTGATTATGTGTCTTGTTACTGTGGTTATTTTATGACAGGAGGCCATGATGGCGGCAGAAATCAGCTTCAAAAACATTAAGAGACATGACGTTAAGAAGATTGGGATGTCGTATATCAATCACTTAGTGGAGAAAGGAGATTATGATGGTGCTGCGAGGTATGGTTACTGTGAATTGATCCCTAAAAACAGTTTAACAGTGGAACTTTATATGTAGTACCAGGTAATGCAAATGCTTTTACCCTCATATAAGATATCATTAGTGTTCCTACTGTATTTCCCAGCAAGGTGGTTTGTTGGTGCAATCATTGGGTGATCTCTCTAGGTGGAGTCTACATGCCCACCCCTTGTTTCTGTGGGTTCTTTTTGCCTTTCTCCCATTACATGCATGTTAGTGGACATGCTCACTCTTAATTCCCCCGAATGAATGAATGCAAGGGTGAATGGTTGTCATCATCATTTTATGTCTCTGTGTGAAGCTGTGCCACTCTCCAGGGTGTACCCCGCTTATGGCCCATAGTTGCTGAGACATTCTTCTGACAGAATAAGCAGTGGAAAATTAATTATACAATAAAACACACTTTTTATTTGTTAATGACAGCAGGCAGCAGTGCACTGAATTAATGTGTGTGATTGTTTTGAATAACAAATGTGAGAGTGTTTTCATACAGGAAATGTCAAAAGGTTCTTGGCAAAAACATGGAGCTCTGGGAGAACGAGGTCTACAGGTTCAAAACAATCGGACAGCTGAAGGTATGAAACATTAACTTTTTACATAATTTTTACTTCTATATGTTAAGAATGTCTCTTTTCCCATTCTCAGGCCATTAGTCAGTATTTGCCCCGAGGAGATCTACGCCTGAGACCTGCCATCTATGAAATGATCTTGCATGAATTTCTTAAAACTGATTATGAGGTATTTTCTCCCCCATCACCGCTTATACAGGGCCCACTGCAATACATTAATTTGGTCTATTTGTTTCAACAAGGGTTTTGCCACACTAATCCGAGAATGGCCAGGAGAGCTGTATAATAACATGGCCATCGTTCAAGCAGTCACTGACCACCTGAAGAAGGACCCCACTAACAGCACTTTGCTTACTACTCTAGCCGAACTGTGAGTGATCCTAACATTAATATTAACAACCGATTTGAACACTTAAGTAGCACTACAAGACAAGTGCAGTAAGATATTATGCTAATATGATATTAGCATACTCTTTTGCTACTAGCACATTGTAGAAGCAAAGTTGTCATATACTTCTTGCTTCCTAGCTGCTAAGTTTAAAGGATTTTCAATATGTGATCTGATTGCTCGTCAACATACCCATAGCCAATCGATTGTTTTACATGAAGATGCACAATATGGTCAGCTGACATTATAAGAAACAACTTATATGACCTACACGTGCCATTTTCCCACATATGCATAATATTTTCTATTTAATACACTGACCAAGATGATGTGGTTTTGTTTACAGATACACGTATGACCAGAGGTATGATAAAGCATTAGAGATTTACCTGAAGCTGAGGCACAAAGATGTTTACCAACTCATCCACAAACACAACCTGTTCTCCTCTATTGAAGACAAGATAGTGCTTCTTATGGACTTTGATAAAGAGGTGACCATGTTAATTGATATACACACAGTGGTTAAACATCTTTAGTTTGTGTGTTCTTTGTATGTTTTCAGTTGACTGATGTATTTCTTTATGCTCTCAGAAAGCTGTTGACATGCTGCTTGATAATGAAGACAAGATATCAGTAAGTATCCCTGGCTTCCCTCTATGATCAAAAGTAACCTCTATCTGACTGTACTGCTTTTCCTATATAGACAGACAGAGTGGTGGAGGAGCTCGCAGACAGACCTGAATATCTACATGTGGTTCGTTGAAATTTACTTTACTTTATTTACTCCTTTTTCAATGTTTGTCATTTAGCTTTTCAAACATGATTTATAATCTTTTCCCACAGTACCTCCATAAACTCTTTAAGCGGGACCACCACAAAGGACAGAAATATCACGAGAGGCAGATCGGACTCTATGCTGAGTTCGACCGACCAAATCTGTTGCCATTCCTTAGAGACAGCACACACTGCCCCCTGGAGAAGGTACAGTGTAACATTTATTTACAGTTAGGCCCAAGAGATTCATATCCTGGCTGTAGGCAAAGTCTAGACTGGAACCATGTGAAACCAGAATAATGGCAAGGAATCTAAAACGCGTATAAAAACATCTGAAATCTATGATAAAATACATACATTCTGTCAAATTATGTGTAAAGAAAAAGATATAGTACTTTTCTCCGAACGGTGTCTTTTTATGTCATTTCCAGTCAGGTCATATCTATTAATCACTTAGTCAAATTATTATTATGGTATAAATTATATTAAGTTTGGGCTTCTAAGCTTTTAGTTGAAAATATCAAGATGTCACATATACATATATTTTTCTCTCCCAGGCTCTTGAGATTTGTCAGCAGAGAAACTTTGTGGAGGAGACGGTGTTCTTGCTCAGTAAGTCAATGAAATCAAGTGCCTCTTTGTGTATCTGTAATTGCTTTAATAATAATAATAATAACAATTTATAATGTGATATGTGTCTCTCAGGCAGGATGGGAAACTGCAGACGAGCTCTACAGATGATCATGGAAGAGCTTGGCAATGTGGACAAAGCCATAGAGTTTGCAAAAGAACAAGACGATGCTGAGCTGTGGGAGGATCTTATCTCTTACTCTATCGACAAACCACGTATGTCTCACACACTGCGATCGTAATTTACTTTAGAGAAGTCTATGAAGAGATTTTAATTCACGTCTACCCCGGTCATCAGCATTCATCACAGGCCTACTGAATAACATTGGAACCCACGTGGATCCCATTCTGCTCATTCATCGTATTAAAGAAGGAATGGAGATCCCAAACCTTAGAGATTCACTGGTTAAAATCCTTCAAGATTACAATCTACAAGTAAGAAAGGCATTAATCCCAATCTGTTCATAGGCGACTTTGTTTATAATGTGATATGTAAATGGTATGTTGCGTTTTTATTATGTATCAAGATCCTTTTGAGGGAAGGATGTAAGAAGATCTTGGTGGCAGACTCCCTGTCGCTGCTCCAGAAAATGCATCGGACTCAGATGAGGGGCGTCAGAGTAGATGGTACTTTTTTTTCTGCTTAGAAATTCACTTCACTGAGGTTAAAAAATAAAAAAATTATAATCATCAATTGTTTTTTTGTAATAGATGAAAACATTTGCGAGTCATGCCATGCAACAATATTACCATCAGGTCGGTCTCCTGTCTCTAAATTTACTTTAAGCTACACTTCGTTTTACATTTGATAAAATACATGCTGCTATGGTTTATTCTTTCAGACATGGCTAAAACCTTCAATGTGGTGGTATTCCACTGCAGACACATGTTTCACAAAGAGTGTTTACCATCTCCAGGAACTGTAAGTATCGATTGTCTATTGACACTACCTAAAACATTGATTAGTTTTTCAATATATCTCTTATCGATTTACAGATTCCTGGTGGGCAGTTTTGTAACATCTGCAGTGCCAAGAAACGTGGACCAGGAAGTGGAATCTTGGAAATGAAGAAGTAGCCTTTAACATTTACTCTATTGTTAATTATTTATGCTTTTATTACATTTGCCACTTGCTGCCTTCTCCCAACTGTCAATTAACTAATCAATAAATAAAACTCACCCTCTGCGACACTCCTCACTTGCAAAAATGAAAAACCCATACAGTATATTAAATTGTCTCCGTATAGTCACTGCTCTAAAGTGCTAGCCACAGTGATTATGCAATGTCTTCAATATGTCAAAAATAAAAACATAAAACTATATGAAGTCTGTGATTAATATGTATGCATATTGTCTCCATAATCTTGTTGGAGAAAAAATTGTGAAGAAAGTAAATAAATAATGCATTGGACGAATTGCATTTACTTTAGAGCTGGAATTTGCTTTAATCAAATAAAAACTTGCAAAAACACACAAAGAATTTTTGTTGATGTTTTGCAAAAAAGAAACAAAGTAAACCTCATGCATTTACATTGTGTTGACATTCTTGTAAAATCATGTAGTTTGTTAAATATACATCTATGTGGGGGTAAAAACCCTGGATTAAGTTAAATGTGTCAAAGATAACGCAAAACTTGATTTTGAGGTGCCTGGAGAATCGCAACGTCACTTCCGCCTTTTCCCTCCGGAAGTACAGTTAATTTTTTATTCACAGGAAAAAAACAGCTGTTGTTGAAAAGGAAACATCAAAGTGAGTTTCATTGCTTGATGTTATTGCTTTATTGTTTTGCTGAGCATAATACCGCTAGAAGTGCTGCTGAAATACCCCGCTTGGTCTCAGTGGCTGCTGGATTTTGACTGGGATCAGCGAGAGTCCCTTCGCTCATTTGTTGCGAGCTGCTGCTAGCGCTAGCTCCATCACTGCATACTTGAGCTAGCCACTGGAGGCTAGCTAGGGGACTATTTCTGACTCTGTATAACTTTTAGTAACAGCACATACTGCCCAATATTAGACAAGAAAAGAAATACGCGGTAGAGACAGCGTAAACGTGTGTGGTTTCAGATCGTACAGTGTGTGCTGTGCTATGTACATTGTTTAACCGCGATTTTGTCTGTTTACGTTCCTTGTTAGCAAGCGCTGTTGCATGCTGACAAAATTAGACAACAACAAGAGCTAAAGCGTTTTACATTTTTATAACACTGCAGCATCTTTGGGTGTTATGCTGCTACGTTTTTATTATGATAAAATACGCTCATCAAATGCCTCCAAACTACAGATGTTTTTCCTATAAATAATAAGTGACTGTTTTGGATTTTTTTGCCACTAATTTCTAATACATTTCTTTTAACAGTAATGCCTGCCCCAAAGAGAGATTCATCGCCACATGAGTCTCAGCCGAAGATGAGGAAGTTGGATGAAGATGGAGATGCTATGCCATCCAAAACTGCACCAGCAGAACTCAAAACAGGAAACTCACCAGAAAGGACAGGAGCCCCACGGACCAAGAAAAAAATGTCTCCTTCGCCAGAAAGAAAGAAATCACGGCCAAGTTCTCCTTCATCGGACTCCAGTGAATCAGCCTCAGACCCACCTTTAAAAAAAGCCAAGCTCCAAACCACAAGTGCCTCTTCAAGATCCGCTTCCTCAGAGACAACTAACTCCAATACGTCCCTGAAGCGGACAGCATCCACTGATTCTGATGAGGAGTCAAGTAGTGATGGAGGTAAGGGGGATTTATTCAGATTAAGGGATGATGGCGACAAGGCCCGCTGCATCAGACAATATTCAAACAAAGCAAAATGGAAAGCAGAAGAAACACAGTTTGAACCACTGGAAACTAATGAAGAGTTACCATCTTCTCCACCAGACCGTATACAAATGGACCACAATTATGGGAGATACTCTGATATTAGTGATCAGGATAATGAGACAGAAATTACCAGCTCTGAGGCACAAAGACCCAAAGACTCAAACAATGCAACAGACACACAAACTAACATGGTTAAAAAGACTGTATGTGAGGCTGAACCAAGCACATGTGAAAGAATACCAGATTTAGAAAGTGAAAAGTCTGATGGCAATGCAACACTAGATTCAGCCACAAAGATTTTAGACAATGGAGCATCTGTCCCTCTCATCACATCTGATAATACGGAGAAAGAAAATGCCAAGAGCAGCACAGCGCTTCAGAACAAAAAAGATGCTAATAAAGAATCACTATTTTCAGCAATAGCAGTGAGTCCTGGAGAAAACGTACATTCAAACCAGAAAGATGAAAATGTACAACCATCTTGCAGACCGGAAATTGTTATAAATGTGCGGACAGAAAGACTAATTGAAGTGGCTGCTTCATCGGTTTCTGATGAGTTCGGTCAAGATATCAGATTTAATACTGATGTAAATGAACACAAAACACTGCCAGTGATTGAAGAAGTCCAGTGTATAGTTGGTGCAGTAACTCAGCCTTTATTAAATGAGACCATGTCGGAAACAGAGCAGTTTCTGGTTGTAAGCACTATCCCAGACAGAGACAGTACATTGACTGCAGAGGATGTTAGTCATTTAGAGAATCAAGCAGCCAGTAATGAGCAAGTCACTTTTGAGCAGCACCACGGGTCTCATGAAGTGATGGGTGCATTTACTGATGCTGTTAATCAAGTTTCAGAAAATATAACACCTGCAATATTAACAACTAACAGGTGTATATCAGGTGACACGGCACCAAAAAGAGATCTGCCAAACCACAGCGTTATTGACTACACCCCAGAAGTAAAAGGAGATGCTGTATGGGAGAAGTCGAACATTGAAGATGCCTCTGTATTGAATGGTCAGCTCAAAGTTGAAATACAGACAGGAGTGACGGAGGCGATTACTTTTGCAGCAGTGGAAATACAAAGCCTTAATAAAAGCCCAGCAGATGTGGACATGCATACGCAAGCTTTATCACCTGATGTGGAAACTGAGTGCACTTATGAAATCGCGGAACCTGCTTCTTCAGGTACGTCCCCAAAAACTGAATATGAAACGTCACAAAACAATAACATGATTTATGAGCATCCTGGAACATCAGAGATTCTCAATCCAGTGCCTGTAGTAGATACACATGGT
The DNA here is from genome assembly GCA_036025475.1 of Philypnodon macrostomus. Classification (NCBI taxonomy): domain Eukaryota; kingdom Metazoa; phylum Chordata; class Actinopteri; order Gobiiformes; family Eleotridae; genus Philypnodon; species Philypnodon macrostomus. The sequence continues at coordinate 26,551 of JAVQKC010210167.1, read as the reverse complement.
GAGGACACCCTAAATACTAGTGACCAGTGTTTTGAGGAACCTGTGGTAGAAAATGTTATTGCCAAACAGCTGGAAGAAATTCCTAAATTTCAAATAGAGACCGTTGTAGATGCCACAACTGAGAGTTCACATTCAGAAATTACACATAATGTGAACAATGGTGAGACTACAGTGGTTAGTGAGCACAATACAAATGTATCAGACAAAATTGAGTTTAAAACAGTCACTGTAGTAAACAATGGTGAAATTGCCAATACACTAGAAGCTACTAATTCTAGTAATATTGATGTTGCTCCTTTAGGCTTGAAAGATGTTAATATAGAGACAATAGCAACATCTGTGTGCACTCAATACCAAGGGGTCTGCAAAACAAATATAATTACTGAAGTTGATCACATTGCACATTCAACGATTACAGACAACATGGAAGCTCCTACTGAGTGTCATATTCAAATGGAAACGGAACCTATAATAGAATCACACATTACGACGTCAATAGAAAATCAGAATAGTATAATGCAAGTGAGCGAACAAGTGCTATGTGAAAGAGCGGCAGAAGAAATTCACCCACCTTTAGTCGAGACACAGAGTCTAAATGAAAATGTTGCAAATAAAGCAATAATTGTAACCCACCAAGTTGAAGTTCAGAATTATGAAAATATTGAAAATGAAGATGCTATGAATCAGATGGAGCCAGTGTCACCAGCAGAAATGCCCACAAGCTCCACATATGAAATATACCACGATAGCACTGAGTCTTCATCAATCCAAGCTGAAGAAGTTCAGGAAAGCTTTATTAACAATGCTTTTACTGACAGTACAGAAGAGGTTCAAGAAAGCTTTATTAACAACGCTTTCACTGACAGTACGGATGAGGTTGTTGCAGCATATTCTAACACTGATGGTGTGCAGTCCATAGTAACAGCAGAGGAGCCCACATCCACAGTGGACATTGACGCCTGCAGTGGTCAAAAGGTCAGCAAACAATCTTCAGATTCAGATGTAATCACTGACAATATAGAAAACAACAAAGAGGTTATCACTGACACATCTGAAATGGAAATACAACCAGCATTGCAAGAAGTGGTGGAGGAAGAGCAAACTGAAGTGACCACCTGCTGTGAAGTTCAAGAAGCTGTAACTGAAAATGTGCAAGCTACAGAGATTCAAGTAAATGCAATACTGCCCCAAGAAATTAGTCAAGCCCCTCCGGTCGCAATGGAGGAAGTTAAACAAAATGTGGCCTTTTCCAGTGAAATTCAAAGTGTTGCGTGTGATACTGAAAGTGTTGATAGTGAGAAAATGCAAATAGAGCCTAATGCAGTAGATACCCAGGAAGAGAAAGCTGTAAAAAGTGGATCACTAGAAATCAATGGTTCTGTGGCAGAAAATATTGAAGCAAATGCAAGTTGTGAAATCAAAGAAGTGGATGCCAGTAATTTGACTGACCAGACAGAACAAGTCATTCTCAATACTGAGACACAGGAAGTTCAACGCAGCGATGTAACTGTTTATGTTTGTAGCCAGCAAGGTGGGATTGTATTTGTTCACAGCTTAGAAGAACAGCCAGAAACAACAGTGCCTCAGTCTGAGGATGTGCAACATGAAAACCAGATAGTGTATGAGCCTATAAGCAGCCCAGAGAGTACCACAGATGGAGACGTTTCGACACTACCCGCAAATAATGATACACTTACACATATGCAGACAAGCAGCGGAGAAACCCAGCAAATAATATATACTGTTTCAGCATTGTCAACCAGCGAAGAAATGGAAGAAGTACATTGTCAAACTGAGGAGTATTTAAGTCCGCAAGATGCTTCAGATTGCCGCATTGAGGCTGAAACCATTTGTGTGCCATCTGATAGCTCATCAGCAATTCAGACTGTAGTAGAACAAGGTGAAGTAAATTGTCAAAATGCAGACGCTGTCGAGAAAGAGGTCATTTTGGACAGCCACGCGCAAAGTCTGCAGATGGACATTTCATCCACATCACCTGCTAATGAAGAAATTGGTGAATTGGATGGTCAACAGCTTCAAAATAAAGAGACTTTAGAGCAAGAAATTGTGGTGAACAGCCAAGCAGGATTGCAGAGCTTACAGACAGACGTTTCCTCCTCTGTTCCTGTCAATGAAGAAATTGGCAAAATGAATGCCAACCAACTTCAAAATGAGGAGAATTCAAAGACGAAAATTATTTTAGATGGTCGTGCAGCTGCGGCAGAAATGCAAAGTGCGCAAGAGAGCCCAGTCCCTACACAGTTGGAGCATATTAAGGGGAAAGAGGATGTGAAAGAAGTTGTTGTTACCAGCTCAAGTGAAGATATTGGCGCACCAGCTGGCCCGTCTGAAAACATAGAAGAGAAAAGTGGGGAAAGTTTTGCCCCTGATTCTGTCAGTGCCTCAGATTCAACCAGTGAGCAGGTGCAAGAGGTCACCGGACCTGAAGTCGTCACAGACACTACAGCAGCCGCCACCACTGTTACTATTGAACTGGAAAACCAAGTAGTAGCAGATAGTGGCGCAAGTGAAGAGTATGTGATATTGCAGCCAGTGTCTGAGACTGAAATCCACTATGACATTATAACCCAAGCTGTAGCTGAATCAGGGTTGTCAGAGGAGATGAGCGTAAACAATGAGCCTCAAAGTGTCTTAACCGAGGGAGAAGTGCAACAAGCTGTCAAAGATGCTACTAATGCAGAAATCATACAAGAGACAGAAATGATAGTGGAGAGCTCCGAAGCCCAGCCCACTGAGATGATGGACGTCACACCACCAGAGTCCGGTGAGCCCAGGCCAGAAGAGATCACAGAACAAGGAAATATTGATATGGAGCCACAAGAATTACAGATTTTGGAGGATATCGAGATTGGTCGCGAGATTGTTGTGGCTGAGCAGGAGCAAGAGGAAGATAGTGACATTTCTATTATTGAAAGACCACAAGAAACAACTACTAATGAAGCTACTGTTCTTGAAAAGACTGATGAAAATATTAATGACAAAAACAAAGACGACACCTCTGCTGTCGGAGTGAAGCCGGATAGTACAGCTGCAGATGAAACTGAGGAGCCGGAAAAACCCAAAAAGCAGGAGATGAACACACAGGCTCGGACCAAAGCCCGTCTGGCTGCACTAGCTGAGCAAAAGGCAGCTGCTTCTAAAAGACAAGCGAGGAGAGAGCAACTTAACCTACTGGCTTTGTGTCAGGAGATAGCAGAGGACATAGCCACAGACAGTGAGCTTCTGAAGAGGATTGAGGAGGAGAAGCAGGCAGCAGAGGCCGCAGCAGCTAAAGACGAGGTCACCAAAAATGAAAGCCCACCTGTTACGAGCCAGGAAGAGCAGACAGCAGAAGATGTTGCAACACCACCTGAACCAGAGGTGAGCTCAACTTCAGCACCTGCCCCTGAGGAGATGCCTGCAGCCCAGCCCTCCACCACAGCGCCTGCAGAGGAAGTCAAGCCTGCAACAGAGCAACCAAAACGGAGATTCTTTATTTCACAAGTTACTGTTCCACTAAAAGCTCACGAGAAGAAGAAGCTCACTAGATATCAAAGATTAAGACAAGTTGAACTGCAGAGGGAGAAGATGTCCTGGGCTAGAGTGAAGAAACTCAAATCAGACCAAGCCAATCAGATGTTTTCAGATATGGACTGGCAATCGTCCATGTCACTCTCGTCATTTCTTGACCCTGTGGTCCCACCATCTCAGGCATCCAGTCCTGCTAAACCACCTCCAACAAGCCCCACACCCACTACCAAACCTTTAGAGCCCAAAACAGAAGAGACTCAAGTGGAGACGCCCAAAGCTGAACCAACTAAAAGTGATCCAGCTAAGACAGAAATGCCTCAAACTAAAGCCATTAAAGAAGAAATGGAAAAGCCTGAAGCCATTAAACCAGAAACTACTAAAACAGATGATCAGAAAGCAGAGGCCTCCAAACCTGAACTACGCAAATCAACTCGGATCAGTAAAATTGAATCATCCAAAGCAGCTTCCACATCTGCGCCCGTAACAACACCCAAAGGGAAAACTGTATCTAAGAAAGTTCTTCCCGCGGTCCCCCCTCCCATGCCAAATGGACTTAATAACCAGAGTTTGAAGATTGAATACAAGCCATACCGACCCAGGCCTAAGTATTCACCTGATGACTTTGAATTGGATGACGACCCCGTACTCATAGTTTCAAAACCCAGTCTTCAGGCCAGGCCTATTCAGCAAAAAGGGCCCAATGTTGTTCAGCAAGCAAGACCATCTGCCCAGACTACTCCTTCAAAACCAATGGTTGCATCACAAAATACAACCCAGGTACGCCCCAAAGTTATGACACCTGCCGGACAGATTTCTGGTCAGACAAAGCCAGTCTCGAATCCACAATCCAGGCCCCCAGCAACAGTGGCCCAGGCACAGTCAAATGCCACACATGCAACTCCGTCATCATTAAAGCCATCACCAGCAACTACTAAAGTGCTACAGAAGGCTCCTGACTCAACCACCCCTCAGTCAAAGGATGTTTTACCGCCAGCTCAGCCCAAGTCAGCAGCAGTCTCTTCACCATCGCCCCAGGTTAAGTCCACCAGTTCCGTCCCACAGAAGCAGACAACACCAGCTCCATCTACACCCACGACATCTGAGACTAAACCTGCTCCTACTAAGGATGATGTGAAAGATGAAGCCAAATGCAAGGTATGTACTATCAGTTTTCTTCCCAATCCTTGTCAAGGCAATGGCTGAAACTTTTTTTATATATATTTTTTTTCATAGGAGGCTGTTCCTGTAGCTACTGGATCTACTAAAGAAGATACAAAAGCATCAGATGCATCTCAAAAGTGTGAAGAAAACCAACACGGTATGTATTCTTAGCATTATTTTATAAGTTGTATTTTAGTTTGTTTGTATATAGAATGTTCACTAATATTTTGAGTTATTGGAAAATTATGTTACAATGCCTAAACCTGTATTTCTTCTTACAGACATTGATGCTGACCCAGAGAACAAAACAGAACCAGACAAAACAACAGTGAAGCAACATGAGTAAGTATTGTTCTTAATTGATATTTTCTCTTGTAGCTGTTAAAATGTAAAGTAATGTGATGTTTATTTCACAGTGAGGCAAAGCAACAAGCTGTTGAGACTCCTCTGTCTGAAGCTAGTCTGCAAAAAGAAATCAAGAAGTTGAAGGAAGCTGATAAAGATGGCACTCAGACTATTATTGTGAGTTTGTTATTTAGTTATGTTAGTAATGTACACCTGAATCTATCATGTGTTCATCACCTTGTTTTGTTAATGCTGTAGGATGCAGGGCAGAAGCACTTTGGACCTGTGGCCTGCAGTGTTTGTGGGATGCTGTACTCTGCAGCAAACCCAGAGGATGAATCTCAACATTTACTGTTTCATAATCAGTTCATTAGCGCTGTCAAATATGTGGTAAGAGGATAAGTATGGTTACACAAACAAAAAAGTATAAATCATTGAAATGATGTTCACAACACATCTTTAATCTGTTAGAATTGTCTATAATAGAATGTATGTAATGCATTAACATGTTTTTCTTTTCTTACATAGGGATGGAAAAAAGAAAGGATTTTATCAGAGTTTCCTGATGGCAAGATTATTCTTGTTCTGCCAGATGATCCTAAATATGCTCTGAAGAAGGTGATTTGACACATACAATAACATTCACATTCAAAATGATTATTATTGTATCTTTTGATTAGATATTGATTTTATATGCAAACATTTTTTTCTTAACTTCTGTTTAGGTTGAGGAAATAAGGGAGATGGTGGACAATGACCTTGGCTTCCAGCAGGTGGTGTCCAAGTGTCCCTCTAAGACTAAAACCTTTCTCTTCATTTCAAACGATAAGAAAGTTTCCGGGTGCCTAATTGCAGAACACATCAATGAAGTGAGTACATTAAAGTTAAACTTGCTTATCTAAGAGAAAACATTATTAACCTTAGTGTTGTGCATGTTTTCAGGGCTACAGAGTAATTGAGGAGCCCACCCCGGTCGGGTCAGAGGGAGAGAAGGTGATGTTTGAGCGACAGAGAGCCTGGTGCTGCTCCACCACTTCAGAACCAGCCATCTGTGGTATCAGTCGCATCTGGGTCGTCAGCACCATGAGACGCCAGGGCCTCGCCTCACGCATGCTCGACTGCCTGAGGTTAGTTTTCTATATTTATTTTAATGGTCCAGGTCGATACAGGTGTAATAACTGATTATATATTTTTTTCTGAACAGGAGCAACTTCATCTTTGGTTCAAACCTAAGCAAAGATGAGATTGCTTTCTCTGATCCTACCCCTGATGGAAAACTTTTTGCCACACAATATTTTGGCACTTCTCAATTTTTGGTTTATAATTTTGTGAGTGGGACACCACCGACCCATGTCCAAACTGAAAAAGTATGACAACCTTCAGCTTCATGGTAATTATGGATTTAACTGAGACTGAGACTCACTGGAAAATGGGACCTGACATTTTAACAGTCTGACGCACTGTTTGATATACACATTGGTTTAAATCTCAGGTTGTTGGAAACTATTTCAAAATCACCCTTTAATGTAACCCTACATGGTATTTTGGCAAAGGAAATCTTTATACATTTTGAGCAAACTGGATTAATTAGAAGTATTGTTTAAATGCATGATCCAACAGCAATAGACTTTTTTTACTGGCAATTTAACATTTTTAGTCACTTGTGTTTTACTGCATCATGTATTAAATGTAATTATCTTTTTTAACAGTTAACAGTGATACTGACATCTTTTAAAGTTGTTTTTACTGAAAATAATTAACATTTCTTCGGTCCTGGTTCAACATTTCTGAACAAATATCTCAATATAATTTTTCCTGGGGTAGATTTTAAACTGTTGATTATGGTGAAACGGTTTAGGACTGTAGAAGGGCATTCATTATTTGCTCCCATTTCTCTGATCAACACAAAATGTTTAGTTATTGAGCTGAGCCATATACTGTACACCATTAGTGCGGCATTGTAGCCTATGAATGAGTGATATCTTTAGTTTCACCAACGCTGTCTATTGCTTTCTTTGTGCCTGAATGATTAATGTGTGACTTATGATTCTATATTTTTAATTTTTTTTTCCCACCATATGTTCTAAGCTAAGCAGCATATGGGTGTTATTTTTAGTCCATGTAGATTAACATCTTCCTACTCCTTAGTAACGATGAATTATGATGTATATCAAATGATCATGTAGATGTATGCATACGTACTATAACAAAGTCTATGGCTGAAAATGGTATGGCCTTGTGGCTCGGGTTTTAAGTGGTCGTTCAGCCCCGATGATTGCAATTGGGAATAATGCTCAGCGATCAAAGTGAGGTTGAATTAAACCTCTGTCACTGCATATATTACAGTGTGATCCATCCCTATTTTTGTCTTTCTGTTGTTAAACACGTTTTTAGAAATATGTGTTGTGTAAGAAAAATACATTTGATTTATACAAAGCTGTTATGTAAATATTTATTTAAATAATAAACTGTTAAAAATATCTGTGTTGTTTCGTTGTTTATACCATGATTAAACCTTTTCCTTTTGGATATCATTTTATGTTAAAAGTGCTTTATTGCAAGGCGACTTTTACCTTCTGGCCAGGTCAGTGTTTATATCATTACAATACAACTTGAGAATAATAAAGATAACATTTTGTCAAGAAATTAGATTTTTTTTCAGAGTGCATTCCTCGACGCTCCTGTCACAACAGAGGCCAGCTTTAAGAACCAAAACAACCTTAGAACAACAGTGATACTTCCTCAGGAGAGTGAGTAAACAAGGTCTCTGCTCGTCCTCAGGGGCTGATAGAGATCAGCTGAGAAACAACTGCTCAGCTTCCTCAGGTATCAGGATTACTTGTATGTTATTTACTGACCCAAAGCTCATTCCACTAAACCTACTGTTACCTTTTAAAATAAATTATACAAATGGCCTGAGTTTAGACAAAAAATGTAAGATTTTGTAAACACATTTATTACACATTAAAAAGACAAGGGTGTAACAGCTGCCACATTGGATGTTCACAAATCTTACAAACTATAAGGAAACGTTTAACAATAGTTTCTGAAGTTACAACCTACTTTATTTACAATATTTACACTTTACAGTATTCCCTTTTTAGTATCAAATTTACAGCATTTACAACACCATACTGTTCACCTTTTCTGATACATTGACCATACAACAGCACCATATTGACCTATTTGTCATAGCTGCAGCCATGAACTGACCCGTTCACTCGGTGCAGGGGATTGGCCTTGTTGCCTGACATCTGTGGGGGTGATCTGTTTTAAGAGTTTTAACAAGATTACAGTAATGCTCAGGGCTCGGTTCGGTTGACAGGCAATCTATAAGAAGAAAGAGCTGCTCTTGAGTTTACATGGCAAACAACATCAGCATGTGACAAACTTAAGAAGTTACAAATTTTACACCAAACACATAAGCCCAGGCTGCAATATTTGAAAATGGAAAAAAGATTTTTGGTATTTCATTAACTCATATCTGAGACTCTGCTCCAAATTTAGCTGTGAGCTTAAATTAAAGTTAATATTGCCAAAGCCATGGCAACATTAATGTGTAGGCACCAATGTCAATTTTATAAAACATTTTTCACAAAACATTATTTTTAAACAAATAACATATAGTCATTTTGATTCTCTTTTTTAACACTTCAATGCAAGATAGCATTCACAGAATTGGACAGCGCTCTCCACAGAAATTGTACAAAAGGTCCAACATATCAGGCTCTTGTAGTCGCCTGTTCATAGCCCCTTGACCTCTATGTGGCTGCACGACTACCACCTCCCCAGCTTGGGGCACCTCAACCTGTGGGTGTACTTTATTATCTATCATTTTATACTCTGTAACCACCATACCAGGGAGCTTTCCATTTCGTTCTGCCTTCTTTTTGTCTTCTGGGTTGTCCTTAGGTTCAACAAGGCAGTCAACATTTGTTCCACTTTTACCCACAACCTCCTCCTGAGCTGCTTCAGAGTCACTGGCATGAGGCAAAGAAAAGTATGTGCACTTCTTTGACTTTTGATCATCTTCTGAATCAGTTTTGAAGAGTGAATATGGTGTTTTCTCCTCTGTTCTCTTAATTTCTTCTTCTTGAGTGGGGCTTGACAATTTTTTGTTAATTGCGACTGGATCTGAAACCGACTTTCTAAGGGCTGTGTTCTCTCGTAAAAGCCACCTTCCATCATCCATAGCTACACTGTCTCCTGGCCCGACCTGTGCATTAAAAGCTATACACCGTGTAGCCTCATTCAATCTATCCAGGGCATTTGAGGAATTAAAGTACGATAACTCAGAAATTGCTTTTGACTTGGCAGAATGAAAAGGTGAAAATGTTGTCTGTTCCTTCCTTTTGTCTTTGTGTGCGGATGGTGGCCTATCACCTGAGTCTACTTGAGCTTGGGAGTCTTTTTTGCCATACAGTCTTTCAATTGTTCTTCTTACAAATCCCTTGGAAATAGATTTGCGGGAGGAGTCATCCTCACCACTGGAAAGCTCACTTGAAGTTTGAGATTGGTATCCTCCACTTATTGACGTCTCTGTTCTTAAATCGGTTATATCAGGTGGGTTTGGACTGGAGTTTGGTTTTTGGCCTTGCTGATGCTGAATATCCGTGGCACTCTTTGCAAGGAACATTTCACGGATAGATCGGACTCGGTTGCTTTCTGGCTGTTTGGTTATAACATTGCTGGAGTCGTAGCTGAACGATAATGATGATTGTGGAGCTGAACGAGTGCAAGGGGTCAACTGGGACATGGGTGACTCTGTGGAGGACTCTTCACCATCAGACGTAAGGTAGGCGTTTCTTTGTGAAGGACTCAAAATGTTTGAACTTCTCCTATGGCCATTGGCAACTTTCTTTTCTTGACCAATGACTCGCTCGGCAATGGAATGTGATATTACTTCATCACATATCTTTTTAGCAATATTTTCTATTTTTTGATCTTCTGAAAGTTTGACTGGTTGATAGCTCTCCTTGCTACTATATCTTTCCATTACGACAGTTTCTTCTTCTGAACTAATTTCTTTCTCATCAAAACTCTCTTCATTTCTGCTCTTTTTGTCATTGTTTGTGGGGTCAATGTCTGTGTGTTCGTCACAACTGCTATGGTCATTTCCACTATCACCTTCTACATTGACTTTATTGTAATTCCCCTTTTTAGTCACCCCAGCCTCTTGCACTTCATCTGACAAAGATTCTTCAATAATCATTTTAAGTTCTTTTGACACATCCAGCTGTTGACTCTCAGAAGAAGACAGTTCATCCATATCTGTAGTGGTCGTAGGTTCGTCAACACTACCATTTACTCCCATTGTGTACATCTGCTGCTTTTTTCCTGACTCAGATGCATTCTCAGGCTCACTTTCGCTGGGGTCTTTAATTACATTGAGTTCTACATAGCAGTGTGGATCAAGCATATCTTCATCTGTTTGTTGGTCTATGTCGCTATTTCTTTCTGGGTTAATTATGGCAATTGCGTTAACATTTCTATTTTCTTCAGCTGATATAGTGACGTCCAGAATATTTTCAATGTCTTTTTCTGTCATTGATTCTTCACAGTCACTTCTAACTATTGAAAATGAAGCCAGTTCCTCTTTCAATATTGCAGGCATATTAAGATGATCCATTATTTCATCAATAACTCTGTCTTCCACTTGTTCAGGACCACTGCTTTTAAAGCCTTCTCGTGCTGCAGTCTTCAGTAATGTCCCTTGACTCTTGCACTTCTCCTGAAAACCCCTCCAGCTCTGCAGAAGTTGCTGTGAAGCCGACTGCCGTAAATGGGACAAACTGTTATGCAGGTTTTGAGATTCTTCAATACTAGCAATTTCTTTAAGCGAATCGATCATTTTCAAAGCTTCAGCGCAGCTTACATTATTTGCATTGAGCTCATCTACATCTAGTTTTGGCATGACTTCCTTTAAGGTCATGACTGATAAGAAAGCAAGGAGAGCTTTTGATGAAGAGCCAAATGTAGAGGCAACATGGGAGGAAAAGTCAGGAAGGCTGTTAGACTTCTCCAAACATGAGTGGGGTCTGTTTTGAGTATTTTGCCGAATTGATTTAATAGAATAGCACAGTTTCTCAAGCACTGGTTTTATATTTGGCTTATTGGTAGTCTTTGATGGCTGTGGTATCACTTTTATAGCCATCTCCTGATTTACCTCTGTTGGAGCATTTCTCGTTGCTATGCTGATGTCAATAATTTCTGCTTTTTCATTTTGTTTTGAATTTTTTGATTCATTTGACTGATGTGTTTGTTTAGACTTTTTGGGGAGTGACGATTTTCTTTGCGTCTTTGTGTGTGATGTCTCTAAAGCGCTGTCGGATGAAAGGTTTCTTTGAAGCGACTTCTTGGATAATCTTTGTTTGACCGGGGGCGAGGCCAAGTCCAAAGATTGAGAATATGGAGACTGTTTGTTAAGCAGTTTGGACTTTGGGAGAAATAGTTTTTTTTCACTTGTGGGGCTAGCAGACGATGTTGTACTTCTCTTTCTTCCGACATTTGGTGAGGCATTTTTATCAGGTGGATTGCCATTTTTGGAAGGTAATCTTGGTGAGCTTTTATTAATTTCAGATTTCTTATTTTGGGGTTTTCTTTCTGGAGATGGGCTACCAACTAGATTTATCTTTTTTAATGTTGGTTTTGGTGAAGACAATTCCTTCTGTTTCTGTTGAGCCTCACTTGACAATACACTTGTGGAGGATTCTCTTTGGTCTGAACTCAAACTAGCTGGAGATGCAGAAGTACAAGATGGACTGACAAAACAGCTATTTGATTGCAATCTTTCTACGTGTGCTTGTTGTGTGCCTGTTAAACCATTTGGGAGCACATTTTCACCCATAGTGTTGATGGGAAGAGGTGTGGTTTCAGTGGGTATAGTATATTTATCTAAAGATGCTTTTTTCAGATACATTTTCCTCTCAAGAGACATATTACTGACCAGTGGGGCCCTTTTAATAGATGGGGCTCTCTGTAATGATGCTTCCTCCAGCTCTGAAGGATTGTCAGGGTAAATTGATGACGCCATCTCCATTGTGTGGTCAGTGGGTGAAATGGCCTTGTCAGATGTAGGACTGGGAGATAAAGGATGGATATCAGACACAGATGAGAGCCGGTATAATGGGCTGCTGGTGCCTGAGACTTCCATCTCATGTTCTATAGTACATAGGCTTTCTGCAGGAGGTGGGGGTGGCAGATCCATTGAAAGGGCATTTGAATCTTCCTCAAATTGAACAATGATTGATGCAGTTTTATTGTCAATATCAGATTCTATTGGATTTCTTTTGTAACACGAACCATTTAACTTTGAGGTTACTGAGCTATTCTTTCGATCTGTGACAGTATGACTTTTATCTTCTGTCGATTGGTTTTCAAAAGATTTTATTCTTTGTTTTACTGAACCGGTCCGTGAAAGCTCAGGCGCTCGTGCTGTAGTACTGTTTTGTGTTTGCGATTTCTCTTTTAGACTTTTTACCTTTTCGGCCACACTCATTAGGCAAGGATCATTCTCCAGGGCAATTTTATCTAACATAGATTTACTTTCCTCCTCAGGGTAAATGGTAGGTTTAGAGTGGCCTTTCTCCAGCCAGTTTTCTACATATCCGTTAGTACCTACACTGGGTGGCATAGGCAGTGGTGTGCTTTCATTGAAATTGAAAGAATCATTTTGTTCCTGATGCGTAGATGTCAGAACTCCCCTTGGTTCAGAACCAGAAAACCCATTTTTATTCTCATCTGCCTCTTGCTGACTTTTTGCTTTGTTGCCTTCAATTTCATTTTGTCTCTTTTTGACTTTTTGTTTCGGTGATTTGGGTTTATTCCCGTAAATTTTAGAGATAAATCTTGCGCTAGAAAAGCTCTTCACTTTTTGACTTTTTGCTTTTTCGTTTTTGTTTTTTGGTGACTTGAGCCGGGTACCAAATTTGATCGTACCTTTGTGCTTTGGAGACCTTTTTATCTCTTTTGTAACAACTTTAGCTTTTGTTTTGCGTTTAGTTGACTCATGGGATAAAGGCTGCATATTTGTTGTTTGTAAAGGAGCTGTATCATGCGAGGGGAAAGTTAAATCTGATTTTAGTGATATACTTTCTGACTGCCAGATACTAACAGATTCAGATGCAGTTGAAGGCCTACCCAGCTCTAGCTCAAAGTCACTGTTGTGCTGTCCTGTTTTAGCAGTTGCCGGTCTGCAATAGGTAATCGCAGTTGTGGACATACCCTGTGCACAAACATTGGCAAGAAAATTGTCCTGACAAGTCTGCTGTTCGTAAATATGCATGACTGTCTCTGTGACCTCATCCCCACTCGAATCAACCTGCAAGACCTCAGTCATCTCCGCTGACTTGTAAGTCGAAATATTTTGTGTGTTGTTAGCATCCACAGAACCAACTCGTCTAGGTTTGGGGACAGGTCTAGAGCTAGTCTGTTTGACCATACAGTACTGCTCTGTCAAGTCTCCATTTTCTATTTGCTCACTGTAGGTGCCAATAATGTCCTCCTGAAGTCCATCTTGTGTCAGGGACTTGATGCTCTCTACTGAAGCTTGCTTTGTTTTGACTAGTCTTGGAGTTGGAGGTGTCCTTAAAGGGGATACTAAATCCCTGTCCATTTTGTCCTCTTCTAAACTATTGTAAGCTCCATTGCTCAGTGAAGGTGGATGCCTGTCATTTTGGTTCTTGTTGATGGCATCGCCTGTAGCAGTAGGGGGTTGTAAATCCATTTGGTCTGATTCGAACTGGCTGATCTCTAGCTCTGGCTCAGGACCCGGTAAACAGTCCTCGCTAAGCTCATTGGCCACACTGGAGCGGGACAGGGTGGTCGTCCAGTGTATAGTCTCCTCCTCTTTAATTGTGAGCCGCACCCGCATCTCTACAGTCATGCTGCCATCTTGGTTCACCCTAAAAGACTTTTCAATATCATCGTCTTGTGGTAACAAACCGTCCTGGTTCTCTTTTCCGAAATGTTCAGCCTCCGATTCTGCCACAGACTCTAAATATCGGCTAGACTCCATTTCAACTGAGTTACTATAAGAGCCCTCTGCTATTGAGTTGTGGATTTGATTTACAATATATCTTTCGGAGGATGGCGAGAAGATCCTTGGCTTCATTGCATAAGACTTCTTTTTGCCTTTTTTGTTTAGTCAAGGTGGAAAAAAATTTATATTGGTACATCCAAAGCAGAAGTTGAGAATGAGTGGTCCAAATGAAGATCACATCCAAGCATGAAAGAAAGAAAAAGAAACTGATAAGTTCACTGTTAACATAGAGGCTACAGTCTTATTGAGCGTATGTGGGTCATACGAGGTATTACACATAATATCATTGTCTCAGCGCTTTCTAAGGCTTCATCCTATGAGCAGATAAATTGCTCTTGACATACTGGCAATGTCTTATGAACATATTGGCCACCTCCTACTGTATATTGTTGGTCAATTTGAACATGCAATTTTATTTTTTATTATAGACCTGTATTACAAACTTACGATTTAGAGCTTTTAGTCTTCGAATCCCCTTTCGGTTGCTTCTCATTGGGCCAACTGCTTTCTGTGCATTGTAGTTTGCAGGTTTGAACTTCTCCCTTCCCGCAGCCACCACAATGCCCGAACACATTATCAAGCCTGGGAGGCCATCCACCTACAAGACAAGGAAAAAATATTTAGATTGTGTGCATAATCTACTGATATAATTTTACATTATTGGAGCATTATGAAATTTATTAATGTGTGGGATGTATAAAGTTTTTTTTTTTCCAAAGCTGAAACTGAAAAGGCCAGTAGCAATGCATTTTACAACAGATCCTCAACAAAGCTTTGTTGCCATATCCCAGAATGCTTGGTGTTATGGTAATACTAATCTAAAGAAGCTTAACCCTTTCTCTTCTCATGTGATGGTTGTTTATAATGTGTTCTATTTATTCATTTCTTCTTAAACACTTACACGTCTTCCTTCAGGTGTGTGTAATTTGGCCACATTGAATTGCATGAGCTCCGAAATATATCCCAGGATAGATTCAAATGTGGGGGTAGTCCTCTTTTGGAGCACCACAGTATGTTTGACAGACAGGTCCCCGTTACGAATCACCAGAAGTTTCTTTGGCGAGCGCATGGCCACTGCTTCCTGTTTTTTGTGCCCAGGGTAAAGTCGGGCCTGCTGTACGGTCCTGCGTCTTGAGCTAACAGGCCTAGCGTGGTACCAAGGTGGTGGCTTTTTTCTGGCAACAGCCAGGTTTATGGGTTTTACTTTGCGATTGTCCGAGCAAATGTAGGACTTCCCA
This sequence comes from Philypnodon macrostomus, assembly GCA_036025475.1. NCBI lineage: Eukaryota > Metazoa > Chordata > Actinopteri > Gobiiformes > Eleotridae > Philypnodon > Philypnodon macrostomus. Next base: position 11,236 of record JAVQKC010210167.1, on the reverse strand, counting down.
TCCTCTAGTTCCTCCAGGGAGTAGATCGCATGGACCCCTCGAGGAGTAGTGATGTTCCTGACCCCAAATGGGAGTGGGACCTTCTTAGACAAGCTGTCCAGAAGTGCGTCAAAGGTTTTAAAAGTGCGATTATTGATGACCATCCGCAGACCATTAAACTGGGGGTCTCCACTCTTGTAGAAGCACACCCGTTTGGACAGGATGGGGTTGGAGACACTCAGGTGGCGAGGCGTCCCAAAGGTGTGCCCGCTCCCTGAAAACTGGTCAGGGAGTGTCCGCCGTAGCCCGGGATCATACATTATTCATCAAATGTTCTGCAAAGAGAGAATCAAATTGTATTATTATTGTTCCAAACACTTTTATTTACAGTATATCTGTTTAAGACATTACCAGTATTATAACCCCTAGAGTTTTTGAACATAGTACTTCAAGTTAAATGCATTGGTTGGATTTAATTACCATGTACACACATATGGGCCCTGTACATGCAATGTAGAACGTTTGTGATCACAAAATGGGATGGGTTGACTATGGGCAGAATTAACAGACCAGAACAAAAAAAAAAACTTTTTATTTAAAAAAATATATAAACACTGAGCTAAACCAAATGCCAACCGGAAAAACATGACTAAAAACAGGTCGGGTGACGTCTGCCAAACATATGCTGTCTACAGTGAAGCTCAGGTAACATGACCCAGCTTCTGGGAAATCAGTCACGTAAACCGGCAGTTATTTGATTAATTCAATTAACACAGCACGCACATCTCAGAAGACACAGAAAAGCCAGAGTATGTTTTTCTCTATTTTATGTATTATGTAGATTTTATGTAGTGCATTGTGTAATAACAATGTTATTCAATAAAAAAATCAAAAGATTAAGAAGAATTAAATCCAGATAATTCAGCATGGGCCTATACTCTGCCCTATATTCAATAGGCAGTTAAATTACTTTAATGTTTTAGTAACAAAACAATTTAACAACTAATGAGATTTTTGTATTAGGGGCAGCTCCAGCATATTACATTTATTAGTCAGTTGCTCAGCAAAATGTATTTTTAAATAAATGTTTTTGCTATTTTAATATATAAACTAAAAATGCTAAAATGACATCTACCTCTGTAGCCTGCCACTGTTGAAGTGTTGGTAAATTACATACAAATAGCCTACCAAAACAGTTCTCACAATAACTCCACTAAAGTTTTTCATACACATTTATATGAATATTACTTACCCTACAGCATGACTAAATTCCCAAATGTATGGTCATATCCATGGAGGCTTTCTTCCGTGCTCTACATCATGACTGGTGTTGGACTGAATGCACAACAGTAGTTTATTTCAGGAGACACCATCACACTTAATTTGCTTAATCTTTGCTTAGAGTTAATCTCCACTGCTTGAAAATCCTCTTCAGAAAGATGTCACACAAATGAAGGCGGTCCACAGCGGGCCCTTGAGGACTGCACCTAACAAAGAGACACAGAAAAGAAATAAATTAGGAATAATAATATATATTTTTTTATTCTAGGGAGTAACTGAACATATAATAAGGTAAATAGAAATGGAATACAAAATATGAACCACATTTAAAAAAGATGATAAAATAATTTACAGTTTTACATCACTACTTAACACCACTAAGCTTTTGTTGAGTATTAATGGGTAGCAACAAGTTAATTCATCATGGTTGTTTATGGTTATTCTTGAGTTATAACTTCATGAAAATAAATGACAAATCAGAAACATTACAGTTTAAAAAAAAATGTCATGTATTTATTGATTCATATTTTTAATGCTTTAATTCTGCTACATACTGGAGAGCTATTCTTACATGTTGCCTATTTGATTTATTTTATATTGAAAATGATCAAGGCAGATGGTAAGTAAATATCCGGTTGTAGTGAGTTGTAATCTCGTTGAAGACCTCTTTGTATAATAAGGTTTAAGGGCTTTTCATTTGCAGGACCCTCATTAGCTACACTGGGTTTCAATGCACAGGTCGCACACTCACCTTCCCGTGACTCCCGGTAAGAACATAACATTGTTAACCAGTTCAAATCAATTACTGAGCTAAGGGACTTCATAAATAAGAAATAGTGTAAAATCAACTGTCAATCTTGTGATGTTAATAGCAAAAACACATATAGTGCCTCTACAAAGACGCATGTAATATAAGAGTGGCATTTCTGGAAAGATGAAAAGGTTTAGAAGGCACAAGATTAGTTTGAACCCTATTACTGTGCCTTTAGCTGGTCATGTATATGCTTAACAACGTTACATAACACTAACCAAAACTGACCCGAACATGGTCTATTTCTGTCGACAAAGGGCTTATTGTAAAAGGGATGACTCCATTCCACAGTGAACCTGAGGCCAAAGTGGAGCTAAACATCCAAAAGTTCAAGCATCCATGTGGCAATCTTCAAACGTATCCACTTCTTACACTAGGCACAGTTTGCTTGTTGAAATATTATTATTTCTATTTGCTTAAAATACAATGAATTCTTTTATTTTTCTTTTATTTATTTATGTTTTTGTTTTATTATGTTTTTAGACAATGCTTTTAACAATAACCACTGAGCAGATTAATGTAGAGTTCAGAAATCCTAAAAAATGCACACACAAAATGAATGCTCAATGCTTTCTTTCATATGTTCCAACTAGGGCTCCTAAGATTATTATTTAGCCTCCTTGGTAAATTTGCGGGACATTTTTGAACATTGCGGGATAAAGTCAGGCCTATTTCGTTAAAAAATTTGAGAAAATAAATAACAAAAAGTGGCTAGTGAGAGTGAACGTGTTTCTAGTCAATGGAAATCTGTTTGAGTGGATAAAGTGTGTGAATAATACTGTATATCTCAGGTGTAAAGAGGAGCAGCTGGATGGATGCGGTGTAGGAAAGAATTCCTGCTGAGCCTGAGCAGACAGAGATTAGGCCACAGCCCACTGCAGGAGGCTCCCGAGTGGCCAGCCTGTGACCTGTTCCCAAAACAACAAGCGGTGCAAAAATGTGAAAAATCTGTGAAAGGAAACTGGAGGGAACAATGGAGGAAGCCCTCAGAGTAAACAGGTAGGCCGCTCGCCCACATGCTCCTCATACCACACCACGTCTGCACAGATAACCGACAGGCCACCGATGACAGCAGGCCAGGATATAGCCAGGGCTGGTCAGGGTGGTAGAGGAGTGGACCACCAGGACAGGGCAATACAACCAAAAATGTATCAATTCATTCACCTTCTTTAGCTTTTATAGGGTCAGCAACTTAAGTCTTAGACGGGGTACATCTGGACAGTCGCCAGGTACCTCCAGGGTATAGTTAAGACTTAGTTTATTTCTGGTTAAGTCTGTTTTAGTTCTGATTTCTGAGCGTGAATGGATATTGTAAAGTATCTTCAAGTGTCTAGAAAAGTGCTTATTTTAGCATTTAGCCCTGTTCCTGATTCATGCTACTTTCAATTCAATAAAGTTGTAGTTTTATTGTGTATTGGTATTATTGTGGGGGTCAGACCCCATGCTGCCACCACCGAGTGTGAATGAATAATCTATGAAATCGTAATGTGTCTAGAAAAGCACTCCCTAATACATTTGGACGGTCCAAAGAATTATCGTACCTGGACGGTAACATGGGGAGGACATGCAGACCCCACCGAGAGATGAAATAAAATGGTATAATCTGGTGTATTGCCCAGCCCTATGTAACATGAACATAGATTTGAGTAGAGCTGGTATAGAATGATAGGTAACACAAAGCATGCAACTCCATTTGTCTCCTCGTCCATGGAGTTATATGGAGCTATAATGAACCAGCTGGCTGATATCAATACTGTTATTTTCCCCTTGGTCTGATTACATGTGAAATCACACGCTTCCATGACAGAGATATCTGTCCCCACCCCTCCTCCTCGTCACCTTCTATTTTAAAGTCTATATACTGCAACTAATTGGCGCCGAGTTAGATTCAAACCTATGTTGTTAATGGGAAAAAATGTGTGATATGTTTTGGCCCTAGTCTCTCTTTCTATATTTGATCCAGCGTCCTCACACGCAGCTGCTCCTCCAGATCTGACTGACTGTGTGCCCATCAAACTCCTCTCTCCTGTTGGCTCAATTGAAAAAGGGCATACTACTCGATTGCCTATAGAGATTACAGATAGAGAAGTATGTACTCAAGTAATGCTCATTGTGTGTGTGTCCCTGTGAAACAAACAAGTCATCGTTCTCAACTCTGGATTTGAGCTCATTTCCAAGAGTAAAGTATATGTAATTCTACCAGAGGAGGGTAGAGTAGCCAATGATTTTACTCAAGTAAAAGTAAAAAGTACTCATTCACATAATTACTGGAGTAAGAGTAGAATGTACTGGTGAAAAAAACTACTACTGAGTAACTTTGAGCGATGTTTAATTTTGTGGTAATCTGGCAAAAAAATTAAAAAGATAATAAACAGATTTTGATATTTTCAAAAGATAAACTAAAAACGTAAATAATATTTTCAAAAATTAAGGCACAAGGAACAGAATTTTCACATCATCACATTTTTCACATAAAGCTGTTCTTGCATGACACACAGAGGTGGTAAAAGTACTCTTACTCTTTCTAAATTTCCAAGATTTTACTCAAGTAAGAGTACAGTTACTTTTGCTATTATTACTCAAGTAAAAGTCAAAAGTATTGTGCAGTAAACCTACTTTATGGAGTACAATTTATTTAAAAAGTAAATGTAACTGAGGATATGTAACTGAGTGAATGTAACTGAGCAGACATAAACGCTCTGATGTGCTGCCATGTTTTGGGCTTGTGAGTGTGGCTTGTTCAGTTGCCCTCTTGTAAGAACTGGTCAAATCTCTGAAGCGCTGCAGCTGTCAGGAATTCAATTATAGAGATACAGCTGTACTAGACACTTGAATATGATATATGGAAATATGCCTGTGAACCTCTTAAATTCTAACTTTTATATGCTACCATTGTTATATTTAAATAAATTAGATTATTTTATTTTTTTTTTACATTTTGTATTTGAATTTTTAACACTTCTGGATGGCAGGCATTTGTTGTTCTCTGCACTTTCTCCTATAAGAGCTGCCATATTGTGGGTTTCCCCCATCTGATCTTTCCTTAGAAAATTTCAAATGTATTCCAATGAATCAATAATACAATTGATGTAGTTTATTCACACATACATATTTTCAATCATTTGACCTTGTATTTGCAACTATAATTTTACATCTAGCCTATAGCAATATGAATTGAAACCTGAATACATGTGTTATTTATCATGTTTGTTTCTTAGGGACAGGACCAAAAAACAATATCAGGTGTCTATAGACCATCAGTCAATTTATATATTTATATAGCCTAGGTCCCTGCAGTGACCCAAAACAGTACTGTATTGCTATTCAATACAACTCCCACTTCAGATCAATCAAAATGACAGTCTAATTACATGTACATATTTTTTACTTTTGTTACAGCCTTTAGAGTACTGAAGAATTTAGTATGTGGCATTATTACCATTCACATTACGTACATTATCTTTTATTCCCCTTTGCTTTGACTTCCAGTGGAATCCCCAAGCAGGTTTTGAATGAATCAGTGGCAAACAAACGTAAGGTCACACCACCATGCACCCCCTCGCCCATCCCAAAACCCAGGTCCCCACCCTGTCCATTTTGAGTGCCGTGTATCAGCTGTGCCAAGCTTTTAATCTGCCTGGTGACATCCCAGTGTTTCCTGCATGGGACAGAGAGATGAGATAAGCCCCGGTCCTCAGTGCGCTAAATCACTCTCCACTCACACTCATTCACTTACAGCATATCACCATTATTCTATTACTGGCTGCACTCAAATGCATCACTGTGACTGTTAATTACAATCAGTTTTGATATTACATCATTTACTTTCTAGACTATGGATTTTATTATACAGTGAACAAGCCACAGACGAGTTTTAGATACGGGTTTAGAAGCATCAGTTTTTAAATGTAATACTTCAGCAGGACATTCAGAAAACTGAAATTGTGCTACATTCAGACCTTTGTAGTTTACAAGTAACAAAAGAAACTACAGAGCAATGAAAAATACACTATGGGCTAGAGTAGAAAAATCAAGAAATAATGAATGAATAAAACTGTATAGAGTCAGTAGCTCTAAAGCCATATCTACATTAGTGTTTTCTATGTATATAATACATTGTGGGCATACACTAATACTGTATTGGCAAATCATTTCTAAGTCTATA
>JAVQKC010210152.1:0-16659 GCA_036025475.1 Philypnodon macrostomus | reverse complement strand
ATGAAAATAGCTGTGAAAAAGAAGTGGATTTTGAAATGAAACATCAGCTCCCTCACATTATTCCTGATAGATTCTAGTTTTTGATAAATAAAGGATGTATTGACCAATCAGAGCCCTTAAAATTACAAAGGGTCTCGAGGTCTAATTTTTTCTCAGTTTTGTGGACTGTCTCGTTCGGTCCTTGTGTGTTGAAAAAGTAAAGATAGGGTTGCTGTTAAAATGTATAGGATAAATGTTTACGGATTTTGCTCAATTTGAACCTGAACATAAAACATGGACTGGACACAAATGGAGATTCTGGCCACACAATAAAGCTTTATATACAATTAGGGACAACCTTTTGTAACCTTTTTACAAATGCATTATTCTGGGCAGTCAGACCATCTCTGGCAAAATCAAGTGGGTAAATGTGTTCTCATTAATCAAAAAATAAATCATCTTTTTTACACACATGAATTCAAGCTATAATCCACTATGTACATATACACAGTTGATGTATGAAGCCCTGTTTCCACAACTGTTTCTGCTCTTAAAGATAAAAAAAATCACTTAAGTCTAAATTATTAGCCCAGATGTGTTGTAAATGTTTGTATTACCATCATGACACATTGAAAAAGCATGAATCTTGTATTTAGCCCGTATTGAAGGAAATGTTTGTTACTTTTCTGAAATCCCCCATTGAGTAAATTGTGATCAGAGAATCAGCCCCTTCCTATGAAGTTCGAGTCCTGCTGTTTTGACCCGTTCACACTCCACAGGGACCTAACATACCAGCACTGATCTGTACTCCACAACATAGCTCCATACTCCATGTTTTCACAATTACATTCATTTGTAACACATACACACAACCTCACTAATATTGCTGATGGTGGTACTGGATCTAATAGTGAGGCCACCCCCAGCGATGCTCCTCACCCCAGGCAGCCCCCTCAAGAGACTGCATCTCTCATCTGATGGCACAGCTGGGGTCAGTGCACCGGGGCGATGCCGTTCATACCAATGTTGATGAAGAAGCCGGTCTATCTGGGCCACGGTAAGAACACTCTCTCATCAAGTGCTTTCTAATTAGAATTCACTGATACTGTAGCTTTGCAGAAGCTCGAAGGAACGGCTTCTATAGATAGCACCAAAAGAAAGTCTAATTAAGGTCTCATTCTTTAGAGTCTGATTGCATTGCATCCTCCTCCCCCTCATTCTTTCCAATTATGTGAAAAAATGCTCTGTTCTTTCTTTGGTCCACGTGGGCTGGTGCTTAATCTATTGCAAGGTCCTGGGTGTGAAAAGACTAACAACAGTTTGAGGGCCAAATGTGTGGGCAGGTGAGATTAGCGTGTGTGTTTAAAGGAAATAAAAGAGATACCCATTGCATAAATGCATTCAACTAATAGTGCATCTAGAGTGAGCAGAAAAATGTGAGATATTTTGATGTGCCTTCCAGGAAGTGTATATAAAGGCTTTTAGTGTAACTCCAGATAATAATCGGTTTTTATAGTGCTTTCACACTCAAAGCTGCTTTACAGATTACATTATTCATTCACTCCACAGTCACACCTGGTGGTGGTAAGCTTGTCTAGCCACAGCTGCCCTGGGGCACACTGAGAGATCAACTGTCATCTTATCAGTTCCAATCTGCTATATTATCTGTCTACTTGTGAGACAGATGATAAGAGAAAGCCTGACAACCAGTTAAGTAGTGAACACTATTAGTTAAGACCTTCTACCATCTTTTATTGTACTTTTGCCCCTAATAGATAATGGATAGGGCAGTTGTGTCAGGAAACCATGGATGTCATTTAAGAATGTCTAGAAAAATGTATGCTTATTTTACCATCTCAAGATTGCCAGAATTAAAGGTCCTTGAGAACATCAGGCACAGGCAATCTGCTGGTGCCCAAAGTCAGGACTAAACTGAAGAAGCGTTTCAGTTTTTATGGAGCTAAAATCTTTTTTAGACAGGCCTCTACTCTCACAATGTTTAAGTCCAGGCTGAATGTGTCTTTATCTGGACTCTTCTCTTTTTTATTCTTCATTTGAAACTGTAGCAAATAGTTTTTTCTTTTCTCGATCGTCTGTCTGTCTGTCTGCTCTAAAGTACTTTGAATTGCCCTGTGTATGAATTGTGCTATACAAATAAAGTTGCCCATGCAAAGGCAAAGGTGTGATCACATGACTGAATATTTTGAATGTCAGTTACTGACCAACATGTCCCAGATGTCTAAAACATGTGCATAGTACTGTATAACACTATTATTACATGTTAAGAAGGCTCATGTGCACATGTGACTTCAGTGTGTGGCCTTTCCCTGCTTTTGAATTATTAATATTGAATTGTCTGGCATAGTACATAAAAGGCAGAATCAATTATGTATAAGATATAATTCAGTGGCATAGCATTAATTGTAAATATGCATTAGGGCTGATGGAGAATAATATCATATAGCTGTTAAATCTTTGGCTTCCACAGAGATCTCTAAACAACTTTACAGCCCGCTGAATATTCATGTACTGAATATCCTATTTAATTTAGTTAACCATGTACTCATTTGCATATCCTTTTGAGATGAGGACTATCCTGTTTGTATATAATAGTGGATATCTTGTTATTACATCTAAAAGAACCTAATGAGAGAATCTACATATTTCTCTCAATTCAAAACTAATGCCCCAATGCAATGTTTACTAGACTGATGCTGAACGCTCTGCTGTCAAACTGCTCTGTGGAAAATGATGATGATTAACTATTTTAAAGAAGAAAATTTTACCATAAGCATTTATTCAATAAACAGCAATCAGGCATGTGCTTTATCTAATCAAGTATTTCAAGAGTTTGTGGTAACACATGTCAAATTTGTTCACTATTTTATCAAAAAGTATGCTTATGATGAGCTTACGATGGCCAAAGTTTACTTTTCGAACAAAACCCCTAAACCAACCCAGCAATCTGGCACTAAGGACTGGATACCACCATCTATCTTAATAATGGAAAACTATAAAGTGGCAAAATCTCTTTTCAATAGCCCAACATGCTGAAGAGTTAATTCAAGTGGTTGAAGCACACATTAATGCCCAAGGTCAGACTGCAGACTGGTACAGAGTAATAAATGGTAAAGTTTCTACCCAAGTGACTGTCTATACCCAAGTGCTGCCTGATATATGTTGAAGATTATTGGAAATGTAGCTATAGAAAGCATAGAAACAGTCCTTGTGTCTGTCATGTGAAATGGGAATGACAACAGTGCTTCTTTGGTGCCGATCTTTATAGACTGGGGCTAAATCAAGTTGACTTTTCAGTGTATCAGTAAATGACATATACACAAATTCTCTTCAAGGGTAGCTTTGTGCTAAATTCGAGTTCTCTTATCTGTGTAAGGAGCTTTATTTATTTAGTAATCATTCTATTAATATGTGATTACACTGTATCCTCTGGAGTTTTTATTGTAAAAGGCTGATAGTCTTTTAATTAGACCTAAAGGGGATTCAGAGACATGCTTTTACATATTCCGCTATTGCAATGAATTATACAAGACTGTTATATGGACACTGCGTTCTCCAGTTACATAACAAATGTGCCAGTTTTTAAAGCTCTGCATTTCAACTGCAGACCCAGTGCTTCTCACTTAAAACCAGGACAAAAGGAAAAAAAATACACATTTGGCTGCAGTGAAAATACAAAAGAACATGTCTCTCAATCACCTTCACACCATGTTCCATCTTCAAAGACTATATAGTAACCAGCACAGGTTGTTCTGAACTAGGTCACTGGTAGAAGAATGGATTTCTGGTGCTGCAGATTCTCTCTTTTTGGAGCAGACAACAATGAAGCAATGTTGTCGCCGTAGTAACAAAATCTAATGACAAGATTTCATATGATCCCGGGATTTTGAACAAAGCTGCAGTCTGGGGATGGATATTGTCAGACTGATACTAGACACAAACTGGTTTTATTTTTGCATTGTGTAGTGTATTAAAATGATGGCAGTTACCACGAAAGCCATATGCACATGTACAGCTGGGCACTCAATAACTGATGCTGGCTGATGCTACAAATGTTAACAATGTGCACTTTTACTAGGCAACCCACAGTCTGCACCAAATTTAAAATAAATAGCCAGAGCAAGTCACTACTGCACAATATGGAACATAATGTTGTATCTGGCTTGCATCATAAACCATCTGGAGCTGAAAAACTAAGGAATAACTAAGAACAACAACAGAGGCAGAACCAACACCACTCCTTATCAACGGAGACAAGGCTCTTGGGGACAACCATCCCCCAAAGACCTCACATGGACTGAAAACACTACAGCTATTTTTTTTAAGGATACTGCACAAAAACAATCTGCAATATAATCTGATGGCAACACTCCACCATCGAAAGTGTATTGGAGTACTGCATTAATGTCTGATATACTGGGTGCAATACTGCTGACAAAAAAGCCCTGCAGAAAGTCAGTCAAATCAGCAGAAAACATTATTGGCTGTGCCCTGTAATCTCTAGAAGAAACTGCAAACTCCAGATGTCAAAAATAAATCCAAAGGACAAATACGGGATTTGGGGAAAACGATCATTAGAAAATAATAATCTTAGGAAAACGAATAGAAAATGCAATGTTCCTCTTAGGGCTTCCGTACCCTTGTTGTTCCTTGATTTGATTCCTGTTTTTCACCGGTGTAACAATTTTCAGAGATGAACAGCCTTTAATTACTTGAGCACTGGAGTGGTACCCCAAGACATTGCGTGTCAAGAGTGCCGAGCAAGAATTGTTGTATACCCTTTACAATGACAATCAAAAAGTCAATAAATGTTTAATGAACCATACTATACATTACTTTACCACCTGATGGAAATAGAACTGGACAGCAATGATGGATGTGAGTTATGAATTGTAAGTTATAAAATGCTTTCACTCCCTGGACACTTTATTAGGAACACTTTGTACCTAATAAAGTGGCTCTGTTGCAGTCTTCTGCAAATCTTGGTGATTCCAGTTACGGTGGCCTTTATATCATCTTGAAACAGTCTTCCCATTTTCCAAAAACCTCATCAATACTGCATTTTTCCACAGAACTGTTGCTCACTAGATATTTTCTCTTTTTCAGACCATAAAGCCCAGAGGGAGAAACTTTGTGTGTGTGTTTGTGAGTGTGTGCGTGCGTGTGTGCATTTGTGTGTGTGTTTGTGTGAGTTTGTGCATGTGTATGCGTGCGCGCGTGTGTGTGCATGTGTGTTTGGGTGTGCGTGTGTGTGCGTGTGTTTGTGTGTGCATGCGCGTGTGCTGCTTGGATTCTGAGAGAAGCAAGCCTCTCCTTCTCCAACTTCATCTGTGTATCTGTGTTCACTCCTCTCCTACAGATTGTATCATGCGTTGTGAGGCTGAAGTCTTTAAATCACTAAAGACTTGATTTGCCAACTCTCAAGTGGACCCATCTATTTCCCTAATTATGTCTATTGTCAGTTCAGTTTACGAACCCGTGTGACCTGTGGGGTAACTTTGATTCTCCAGCCAACTTCTGGAGCGGCGTTGTTGCAACTTCAATAATTTCTTTTAGACCTACTGTTTGGGGTATTGGGAAATTATTAGTTTAATTATAATATTCACCTCTGTACTGCTGCTGATACCATGTAATGTTAATTTTGAACTTCAAGAGGTTCAGAACTTAATACACAGACCTACTGTTGTGTGATGACTGATTAGATCAGTGCTTCTCAATTATTTTCTGTTACGCCCCCCCTAGCAAGAAGAAAACAATTTGCGCCCCCCACCATCTGCCGCGACTATAAATAATATAATTTGTCTATAAAATTGTTATAAGTTCACCTCTGCATAACATTGTATCCTTATTAATATTAAAGAAAAGCCTTTCTTTTCATCCCTGTTAAAAAAATGTCCTGTTGTCTCTTGAGGGTTTGTTTACTGCACTTCATATCACCTGCTCGGTGCAAAAAAAAACTACACTATAGAGTTATAACTCCCTGCGCACACTCTGACAATGAGAGCGCCACTGCCAACTACTGTAGTGGATGTGCAATTACACTTTATTCTAGTACGGCAAAAAAAAGCATGTTCCCCAGGGTCACCTTTGAGAAACACTGGATTAGATTATCAGGTTAAGTGTACCGGTGAACAAGTGCACCTAGTAAAGTAGCCAGTGAGTGTATGTTTAGGAGTAGAGCCGGATGTCACTTTTTAATCCTAATTTCTACCCTTCCGCAAGTTTATCAATCTGGGACTGAACAAAAGAAAGCTCAGCCTTTTGCAAGGAAACACGTCAATCCCACTAAGGGTCACTGGCTGCATCACTTACAGGGTCAGTAGAGTCATTGTCATGTGACAGGAAGCCACAATGAAGTCATTACCAGTGGCCACAGAACAATGAGGCTACAGTCGGACCAAGTGCACCACCAGGTCAAAAATAGCACACATCCTGTTGCACCTCCTCCTCCCCCACACCGGTCCAATTCGCTCACACTTTACTCCTGATACTTTGTACCACAATCCTCTTCACAATAGGACCATTTCATGTTATTAATCTGAACTGAACTACTGCTGCAGACACAGGTTGGCAAATAGAAACAATTTCTTAGACAGTGGGGTTTGTGAAGAGAAAGCAGTGGTAGAATTCAGGAGGTGAGAGGCAGGGGTCAACACTGTAATGACTGGAGCTGCCTTTGACCTTTGCCCCGGGGGAGTTGGTTAAACTGCACACTTCCTGCTTCAACTCACTCCACCTTTGGGCTTGTTACCTCCAGTTTTTGAGCAACGTATACTGAGGCATGCTGACAACTAAACAAAAATCATAAAGTAATAATAATTTCTAACCTCAACCTTAACCATTCTGTATGTACAATGTAGTTACATGTTATTACATTGTTAGTGTATTGTACTTAATGAGGCAGATACAATGTAGTTAAGGGCTATGTAAAATAAAGTGTGACCTCAAAGGGATATATTAAAATAAAAGAAGAATGCATTCAAAAGGTTACTCCAGTCAATGTAACTTCTGATGGAGTCTAATGAAGACCAAAAGCAGGAGATGTTGCCAGTCTAAAAAAGTGCATTACTCGCCAACGGGACCCCAGGAGTTAATGTGAGCCGGCATCTCTCGTTCCTCATCTTCGTTCCCTCCAGTGACTTAATTTATGCGGCATCTTGCGGTGCTTGCCGGGCCTGAATAGCAGCCACGATGAGAATTTGAATTCAGGAGTTAGAGGGTATAGTTTGAAAAGTTTGGAAGTTGTTCTGATTGTGTGTGTGCGGATTGAATGTGGGCACTGCTCCGTTAAATGGCAAACATTAAACTTCAAATTTTTGAGGCATACCGAAAATGAGACTTAATTTCTGGAGATAGTGGGAAAGAGGCAACGCTTGCATCTACTCTACACCTTAATGGGCACCTGCTCCATCAATTATTCTGTAGATTGCATCCCATTTTTTGACTGCTCAGTATGGGCCTGTTTCATCCTCCTCCACTCTTTCCCAGCCGGCTTATATCTCGCTTATCTCTTCGGGAAGCAATTTGAAGCGAAAGATGCTTGGTTGAGGGCTACGATGGCGCGGTCCGCTTTGATATGGTGCTTTTGCCTTACGAGCTGTCAAGACATGAGGCTATGGGTAGGAGGAAATGAAGTGATGGGAGCGTGCAGAGGCAGTGGATGGGGAACGGGAGAGGGGTAGAGGAAAAAGCTGAGCTAAGTGGCATGCTTCCAAGTGAGTCGGCTGTTGAGATTCGCTAATTAACGAAGCCGTAATTAGAATTAGGCCTGACATGCACAAAAAGGCTTCTATCGTTCTTTTTCTACATCCTCACCAACAGCCAATTTGGGTGAATTTTCACTGAGTAACAGGCATTTTCTATGAGATTAGTACACAATATACAATATAATCCACAATATACAGACAGTAAACATGTTTGTATGCAACACTAAAGTCACGCATGACCAGACCTTAGGAATAGTTTAACATCTGTGGTCCACTATTACTATCCAGATGATCATGCATATACAGACCTGTGTATTCTGTTTATATATAAAGTCTCTTCAAACCCTAGCTCAAGCTTAACCAAGTCAATAACATCAATGAATCAGGTCTATAAATCTGTCTACATTGCCCTGAAAAACTCTCCTTTATCAGATAATTCAGGAACAATCACATTCACAATTCACACAGTCCAAATGGTAAAAGAGAAACTAACAAAAAAACATTATGGAGATTATCACTTTTCCTTTCCAGGGTAAAATAATTCATCTGCTTGTTAGCCAGCAGTGATCTGCATATTCATTTGACATAGTTTTCAAAATGTCCATGCAGTTTTACCCAGAGCCATAGAGATTTGTGCACTGGAGGTCCATACAATTTCAACGATGCAGCTTCCAAATAGTTCCACCCTTGCACAATTCTCAATGCATTTCAATGGCACTTTTAGAACATATGAGTTCAAGGAAGTGCTGTTTAAAAACTGGCCTATTGTCACCAATGGAGTTGTCATCAGTCTGCTTATCTCTATGGCTCTGGATTTAGCCATTTATCCAGGTTTGGGACCGACACATGTAATACAGTGGCTTGTGAAAACCTGGCTTGGATTACTTTTGAGTTGTAGGTACTAAATGAACAGTATTCGATCTCTACGTGTACTACCTGCATACGATTTCATAAAGATACGCCAAGATCTCATAAGACCTACTTCATGCAAACTCGATAATTGACTGATGATAGTGCAGACAGCCATCCACCATGTTGCCCAAGGTGAATAATGTCATCACTCTGTCACTTCTGGTTGGACATAATCATCACTCACACGGCCTCATAAACATTGTGTTGTTACAAAAGATGTTATGTGCTTGTGCTAAATCACATTGCACCTCTATGTCATTTATCAAGTCATTCTCATACATAAAGGGCACTATATGCAGTGGCATGAGGAAGATGAGCTCAATGTCCTGCAGCTACATCCATCTTTAAATTTCATTTCTGTGGATGGGGGAGGGGTGGGGGGGGTGGCTTAGAGTTTCAAAGAACTAACATTTGTTTTAAATGGATTCCCGGCTTCATGTTGAGTGGAGGAGAGGCATCAAAGCGCAGCGGCATTGACGGTGGAATTATGTCGGGGCATTTTTGTGCACATGGCTGAACCGTTCTGAAATAAGACTGGGAAACAGATCAAATGAAAAAAAAAGATTAGAAATATCACTGGTACTACTTTTGCTCAGAGATGCATAATCTTGGGATAATATAAATGCAAAGTGCAAACATCCAATCCCCTCCCCGCTGTCGCCCGTGCCCTCCAAATACAACAAACAGAGCGCTATGGATAAGAAGAATCATTGGTGTGCATGTGCTGCAGCATTGAGACAGAGGCTAGCTTTGTTGTCCGCTATACCCAGAACCTAAGCCTCTCCTCTGGTATGATCACATCGCAATGGTTAGGAGACAACTCAATGTCTCAACCTTCTACATTTTGTTCTATATTGTACCACATTTGAAAGTGCCAGTGCAATGGGGAACACAATGCTTTTTCACTAAAACTTCAGCACACAAAGGCCATGGAAACAATTTGCTTCTAGGAAAGGAGAGTTTAAGCAGTGAATAATGAGTGTTGGCACAGGAAAAACCATTTGTTAATGCTTCTACGTGTGTGTTTCTCTTTGGGGAGAGGTGCAGGGGCAGACCAAGAGATGACTATCAGCGGCCAGTTTAGGTAGCTGCTTCCTGAGTGCCAATGTGGTCCCTGCAATTCAATTCAGCAGCTGGCTCACGATAAGCTTGTGGGTTAGCTTGGACTCTGCTGCAGCTTGGCACCGCCATCCTGTGGACAAACACCAAACTGCAGATGGGATGACATGGCAGAGGCTTTGATTGACAATTTTCTTCTATTAAAATGATTTATAGTTTGAATAATTCCATCTTATAATGCATTACTGTGTCTGTTAGCGGGAGAAGCTGTGGAGAACCAATATTGTTTGTATAGATGCAGTGTGTGTACCTTTTCTAAATAGGCTATTTCCAGGGCCCCCTGCTGGACCGTTGATATGGCACTTACAGTTCATGGCAACAGGCGTCTGAGGAGGCGCTGATAAGCGAATCACAGCCGGGGGGGGGGGCGTCTTGAGCCGTGCTATCTCGACCTGTCATGGCGTTGCTACTTTTCAAGACAGAGGGGATTTTAGATTCAATGCACAGTGAGCTGTATCACAGGCAGCAATGTGAGAAGACAACATGTCACTCCTTTAATCTATGCCAATCTATGAAGTTTACCACTCCCCCAAGTATCAGCCTATAAAGCTCAGCTCACCCACCTTTCTAACCAGAATTTAAGAAGTCTGCTGGACTGGCAGATGAAAGCTTTTCAACTTTCAGAATGACCTCTACCTGGATAAATGACAACCTTCACCGTCGTCTTAATTGGACTAGTTGGTCCAACAAGTTCTTTACAAGCCGCAAGTTCTTCCTATCTGTCACTGTTTTTATGAGATAGTTTGTACCCCATGTCTGTCATGTGTGTGGCAGGCACTGAACCTCAAGATGGATTTCAGGCAGATTTGGCCACATTAGAATGTCACTTATTGCTTTCATAGGCTTTCTCACACCTTCACACTGGCCCGCCTGCACTAATCCTGGATCAGACCCCACACCAAGGGAGATGCAAAAATACATCCTCAAATACTTGTCTTCTGGCCAAGTTAATACCAGAGATAGTTCAGTACTTTCCTGACCTGAAAGTGGAGACACCCTGTCACTTCTAGACAACTGTGAACAATCTTTTGCATATTAATGTTGACGTATTTAATATTCATCACTCTACCCCCTGTTGGCAGCTGGTGCCAGACCCCACGGATCAATGGGGTCTCTTCCTCACTGCTTTGTCTGACACGGATGCAGATGTTTAGAGCATGAAATTAAATTGGTCACTGTCATTGGAAATACATTTGTGACAGTCAGTTTGGTGTGTGACTGTGTGTGTGTTCCTGGTTTGATGTGGCGTTATGGAGCAAACAGGTCACGCCAACTTTGCCAGAGTCTGAGACATGTTGATGTTATTCATGGCTCTTGAGTGTTTTGCAAGTTGATGATGGGAAAACAAAAGTTTAGTTGGCAGTTTGTACGGCAATGATCAGAGAAAAAGAGAGAGCGAAAACAGAGGGTGGAGAAGAGTGTGTTGGCGGAGCTTGGTTTAGGTTCCTGTAATTGAGTCTTAATTGAATTGGCACCAAAGGATGGAAGGATGAATGGATGGAGTGACAGAAAAGTGTGTGAAGTGAGGCTCATCTTCATCTGTATTTAGTAAGATGAATATGTCTTCTCTGTGAGATGAATGTCTTCAAAACAGATCATGATCAGAAGGCCTTGATTTGAAACTATTGTTTGGAAAAGTAAAAGCCTCTCTTGTCATTTTAATGGAAATAAGGATAAGGTTGTGTTCCTTCCGTAAAGTGAAACTTGTTCTATTAGAAATCTAATACAGAGTTTGAACATGGAACAATACATTGATATGCATTTGAATACAGGCCTCTCCTGCCAGAGCAGGTAAAGCAGAACAAGCTCTCTCACTATAGAGAGAGGTGTCTTTGTTATTTCACACAAGCTTTGCAAGGGCATATTGGACATGGAAATGAAACATCCCAATTCAGCCGCTGCAAGCATTGTGAGAAGCCGAGATCTCAGGCTCGCTTCAGTGTACACATACACACAGCCACTATAAAACATAATCAGATGACTTTGAATCTACATGTGTTATCAACTCATAAATAAATAAATGTGTGGTGTGTGCACTTTTTATTGTGTTACTGCGTTGATTCTTGATGAGTTATTTATTATGTTATCAGATTTTCCAGTCTCCTGGTTGTATTGTGGCTTAGTGCCGTGAGACTTTATCATATAACTAAATCAAGAAATTGAAATTAATTACATTGTCTTCTGAATAAAGGCTGCATGTCACTGCCTCAGTGCTCTCCTATTTACATTCATCAGATTTCTGTCTGCCTTTATCCATACATACAGAAATATGTGAAGATCCATCTCTTAGAACTTTCTTATTCACGCACACGGACAGTTTTTTCCATCTACAGTTTGCCGTATTGACAATGAGCTGCAATTCTGTCCGTGTCAATTATATCGATTACTTCAGGATGAATGGAGGTAATGAGCTTTGGTGTTCTTTGTCTACCCTGTGATCCTCCAGTGGCCACCCCTCCCACAGTGTCTTGCTCCCAACACTTCTGTTTCTGAGCAGGTTACATGGCAATGATTTTCTGATTAACCCTGTTATCTACCAGGTTCAGATACCACGTGTTGCATTGGTTTGGGTTTGGATTATGTATGTATGACTCATCAATGAATTTTAACTATATATTAGGTCTGTATTATATTATCTCCATGTTCACCCAATGTTATTCAGGGTTCATTATTTCCTCCCTTGAACAATTCATGCATATGTGAATCAGGGAATCTAAAGTCAGTGTTTTCTAATGTCCAGAGAAATAAAGGCAATTTTGAGCAGGATTTCAAATTTAACTATATTTAATATATACTGTCATATTGTACCACAGATTTTTTTATTTGCTTTCTGTCATGTCAGCCTTTACAGTAGCTACTAGATCTTATTCATCTCTTGGTCAGAAGACAATCGAAGAACATATGTTGGATTCAATTATTGTTTTCCCCTTTGTAGGTGGTGCAGATGACAATCTGATTGAAGGTGGAGAAATGAAGTTTGTTTGTAAACCAGGAGCACGAAACATTACAGTCATCTTTCAGCCTCTTCTCAGGTAAGGCCCAACCTAACACATAGTTTGAAAAGACAATCTATTCTGCCCTGAGTGCACAACTATAAGAGTCTTCATGTTTGATAGAGGCCTGGTCAAAGCCACTCAGACATGTAAAGCATAGTACATGACTCAATACCAGTAAAATGCCAAAATAATTAGATTAAATGACCACTTAGTAGACGATCGATTTTGAGTCTTCTTAGTATTCCTGAGTATCATAAATCAAACATGGTACTATTCTGTCCACTGCTTTGTTGGTGGAAGTCCAAACTAGAACCGACAACTCCCCTAACTTGACTTTCTATTATAGCATAAAGGTTGGATTGGGTTGTTCTGTAGTCTTCTATATGGTGCCTAGCAGAGCAGTGTAAATCTAATAGTGAAGCAGTTAAATCGAATTGACCTCCAACGCAAGTGATACATTATAATACACATTAAATGGCATTGTTTGCAATTTCTCACTAAATTGCAGAGCATACAATACATTCTTATAGTGTTGAATTAGGTTTAAGTGACCTATACAAGACAGTAAGCAGATGGCTTACATCATAAATCTAATTTATAAAGTCATTTTCAAGTATATTGTTTGTAAATGAGGAAACACTAGAAGAAAACACAGGTACAATCCTCAGGCTGGCTGACTAAATTATTTTTAAAATAATAATAATATTACTGCATTGGTTTTATATAGTGCTTTTCTCAACACTCGCGTTACAATTCATTCACCAGCCACACCCGGTGGTGGTAAGCTTGTGTAGCCACAGCTGCCCTGGGGCACACTGACAGAAGTGTTGTTGCCCGTCTGTGCCATACGGCCCCTCCGATTACCACCAAACACCAATCACACAACCACATTCATTCATAGGCAATGTGGGTTAAGTGTCTTGCCCAGGGACACAACAACAGTATACCTACCCACTGCGCAAATGCCAGAGGCTGAATGTCCTCCCTGTGTTACTGCAAGTTCTTCATCCAACCATTTAAAGACAATAGGTGACCTGTGTCTTAGTGGCCATTATCCACCATTATCCATAGATCGACTCCCAACAGCAACAAGCGGAATATCTGTGAATTAGATTATATCCAAACGTATGTGTAAAAGAGTTTTTCTGTTCATCTTTCACATCCACTTTGGGTCTTCATTCTGTCTACTGCTGGACTGTCCATTTTCTAGCTTGTGTAAGGCTTTCTGAAAACAGATTACTAGTCTCAAGAGGCAAGCAGCTGTCTACATGTGTTTACAATTATCTGTGTGCATTGCAATGAATGTGTGCTCGTGAATATGCAATTTGTTCATTTGTCAATACTGTGCACAGATGCCTTGGCTTCGTATCTAGTTGGGTATTTGGCTTTTGTCAGTGGCCCTTTTGTTGCTCACACTGACTCTGAACCCCTGTCTGTTGTGTTTCTGGCCAACACAGTTCAACAAATGACCAAAAATCAAACTCTGACTAGCTCTCTTCCCGTGTTGTCTGTAATGTTTCATATCAATCACACCAAACTGCCTTGAACATGCTGCGATCGCTCTTCTTCTACCTCCCCTCCTTCCAACCTGGTCTCACTACACTTCTGGTGCCAATAGGGCACTGTTACTTGCAGATGGTTTTCTAATGGCAAAGCTCCGACATTGTTCTGATGGATGGCTACACCTCCTGTAGTCAGGCATCCAACTCATAGCAGCTTTAATGACAAAACCAGTTAGGGGTTGCTGCAGCCCAGGAAATTATTGTGTGGGTGTATGAAGACAACAGACTCTTAATGTATAATTGCAAATGGCATTGTGTTATTGGCTCCCAATATATAGATGGTAACTCTTATACCAGAAGAGGCAAGGAAGTAGAGAATTTTTAGGGCTGCATGATATATTGCTAATTTAACATTATCACAATAATAGCAAATATATATAATAAAATGAAATGCATTGGAATAATGTTGTGGTCTTTGTGCCATTGTTCGTCCTGATTGAGTGGTGTAGCCGTGGTTTAGTCTGAAATGCATTTTGATTCACACACAGTTTTGACTAGACTAGTGTCTATATTTCAGTAAATGTATCTGAACTATCACTCTCTCCAATACCATTATTGCAATATTTAACATAGTTATTGAATGTTTTTTCCAGGATCATTCAGACCCTCACCTTTCTGTTCTTGTCCATTGTGAAAATTGGAGTCATGTGAATCTGCAGCACTGTGCATGTATTGTTTAAAGACACTCAAAAACAAATCAGAAGTGTTGTGCATGTAGCAGCCAATTTAGTTTGACTTCTGGGGGTCTCCTGCTGACATTTGGGTGGTATTTACACCCGTTGCTTTGAACGAGGTTGGCATTTTGAAGGGCTTCAACAGGCCTCTAATCTCCCTCTTCTCCATCCATGAGATAACCTGGCACAGCACAAACTGTAAATGGCTGTTTTGTTTCTAAGTTGATTTACATGATTTTTTTTTTTTAGGTTAATTGTTTTTCCCCACGCAAACATGTAATCACTTTAGGTAAACTATTATCCTCCTGTGTTGAATGTTTACCCAAAGGTCTAAACAGTTAACCAAAAAAATAAAAAAAACAAAATACTGAATAATAATAATTTTAAGTTGAAAAACCTGTGTCCTTAATAAGCTATGTTCTCAGATAATTTACCCATATTTTTTGTTAAGTTAATACTGTTGAAAGGAACATTGTATCTAGGAGGCTAGCAAAAGAAGCCAAAACGACACATACAGTGCATACATAGTTGTATTTTCTAACTGGCATGTTTTTCTTATCATCTACTGCTGCTGAATGGCTCAGAGCCTAAGATATAATTGCAGCATTAACTTTACAATTACCTGTGGGGATAATTGCTTTTACTCATCTTTTCAAATTGTTTATGATGTTGCATATGTTGACCTCTTTGTTTGTCAGAAAGTAGGAGGTAAATTGCACGTGTATGGATTAGACTTAGTGCCTGCTGCGACAGTTTTTGTTTTTATTGTTGCTTGTTTGAAGGTTGACATAATTTCACATAATGGGTGGCTGGTGTCTGTAGTTAGACACTTCAATTGACTGCAACTATGTGTGTGAGCACTGCATTTACTGCTAAGGCAAGATTTTTCGACCTTAAAGTTTGCTCAACAATACACAAAGGGGTAGATTTAGAGGTGCAATTTTGCGAGTATAGTTAGAATAGTAGTGTGTACTAATTGTGGGAGTTGTGTGTGCGATTTAGTATGTGAACAGTTTAATTAAAAATAATTAAACGTCACGTTATATCTGGTGTCGCTGTTGATGCATAGGACACTGTACTTTGACTGGGTATGTTAGGGAACGTCATTATTTTTGAACAAGGGGAAGTGTACACTTTCTGTTCAAGGTTTTTGACAACACTCCCTTGTGTCACTCAGTCAGTCAGTGAAATGTAGGCCTATCGGAGACTAGGGCTGGGAACCTCAGGGCTCATGATGCCGATAATATCTCAATATGATGATACTGCGATAGTCTATTAATTGCACATAACCTTTGATATATCACAGTTTTTAAAGGAATTAATACAGTATTTAAACTGTATTCCAATGAATTGATAATTATATGGCCGTAACAACGATATTATGGAATTATGTAGGCCCGCGCCCGCATAGCCCACATGTGAACGATTTGCTGGATCAGTTTCAAGTTTTACACACAGGGACATATCATAAAGACGCTGAACTGGATTGTTTTTTTGTTTTTACGATTAATATGAATTAAGTAATTAATTAATAAATTACCTAAAGCTGTGAACGTAATAACTCAAAAAGTATTTTTATTAAAGCCGGATCAATTTTTCTAGACAGTTACATATCATGAAGACGCTGAGCTGGATTGAGTTTGGTACTTCTACGATTAATAACAATTAATTAACTAATTAATGCCCTGAAGCA
>JAVQKC010210149.1:0-13272 GCA_036025475.1 Philypnodon macrostomus | reverse complement strand
GGGAGGTGTTTCAGGCAGGTCCCACCGGAAGGAGGCCCCGGGGAAGACCCAGGACACGCTGGAGGGACCATGTCTCTCGGCTGGCCTGGGAACGCCTCGGGATTCCTCCGGAAGAGCTGGAGTAGGTGTCTGGGGAGAGGGAAGTCTGGGCGTCCCTGCTTAGACTGCTGCCTCCGTGACCCAGCCCCGGATAAGCGGAAGAAGATGGATGGAGGGACTTAGTATTTCGTCATTTAACAAAGTGGGGTTATTAATATTGTAAGATTAGGAATAAAGAAATGGAGTGTGTTGCTGTTCTGGACTACACAGCACAGTTAAGAGGGTAGTATTTTGATAGCACACAGAAATATGCATGAAGAAGAATTCCCAAAATGTGTCAAACCTAGCCAAAAAAAATGTCTGGTTGCTGTCAATTGACTTTTCAGGAGGCAGACTAACTTCTACCTCAAAATGCTATTGGATAGACATAAAACCAGAAAACAGAGGATTGTACCAACATATACTGAACTGCATCAGGCTCAAGTGTGAATAGATAATAAATAATATTATTATAACAGAAATTGAATGAGTCTGGTTTGTCTTGCGATGTCAGTCTACCACGCTGCTGAATAATACAAAGATAGGCTACACAACAATAAATAACTCATGACTCCATCTTGTGGTACAAAAGAAAAAAAAACACCCAGAGAATTTTCTTTGCCTGTATCTAAAAGTTTGAGAATTTGAGCATATTTAGAACTAAAGACAAATTTGGGCCAATATGAACTTGAACAACAAACTGGCGCACAGCAGGAGAATTGAGTGAACCAGCTCTGAGTGACTTCAAACATTGATCTGAAGAGCTTTGTTAATCATCTCTTCCATTGGTGCGTATGTAATGACTGACTGAATGCTCAATCGTGCAAACACTGCTCACAGACTCACTATAGTAAAGTAAACAGATCTGGAGTTGAAGTTTTCACATGTAACTGTCTGTCTATCTACAGACACAGACATCCTCCCAGGGGCTTGGGTATCTAACTAGCTGTAGAACCTATTATCCTGGTAGGAGCCTTGTATAGCACTGGTGTTAGCACTGTTGTAACCCAGTCTTTGCTGTTCAGGCGGCACTTAGCACCAGCAGCTGGCACAATGCAGGCGCAGCTGGACGCTAGCCATTCTGAACAGGATTCCCATTACGGAGCTAACAAGCACAGAGAGGTCTGCTATTGTCCCACTCTCACAACAGCAGTCTACTGTCTAGAGGTGGTGGGTCGAATACAGTCCAATTAATTGTTATGAAAGTGAGGTCGGGGTAAAATAGGGTTGGTCAAAGGGAATGAGAAAAACTATAATAATGCACTCGTTTGTTTTATTGTATAGAAAACATCATTCTAGCCATGGATGTTGCATTGATAATATGGGTGATTTTAATATTGAACACTTTTAGCACAACTATATTAGCATTAACAGCCATTGCTTTTTTCATGAAATGACTAATCACAGCTTTAAGTGAACCATATGATTACATATTTGCTACCTTGATTATTTTTTAGCAGCCAGTATTAGAAGTAGAAACACTACACCTCTATTGCCTCCACTTTGACTTATCATTAAAATGATCTACAGCTTCTGTAATTGCTGCTGAAGTCCTCATGAGCACAATTATTCATTTCATTAGCTCACCTTTTCTTCAATTTTTACCTAATGCTGTTGTTTTCTAAAGCGATAACCCAGATTTTCCCGAGAGGCATTTAATATAACAGTCCCTAATTCAATGTAATCTAATGACAGATAGTGAAATGTTAGATGCACACAAGCAGGAATAAGGATGCCATGGGATACCCTGGGTGTCACACACAACCCCTAAAGGGTATGCAATTGAAGACATATGAATCAATAATTACAATCACAATATAGTCACAATACAGTATAAGGTGATTAATTGATTTGAATTAAAGGGCCCATATTATGCCTTTTTCAAATTTGGATTATTTACCTTTATATTAGCATTTCACACTTTTTATAAACTGCATTTATTCAGCACATCTTTTTGAGAACTGTTACTTTATCTCACATTTGACCTTTTGGCCACACCCTCTTCACTATTCCAACCAATGCACACAATAGAAAGTAGTAGGAAGCTGGATTTTCTTCACTTATCTATGTAGAAAAATGAAAGCAACGTTTTCAGCTCTTGAGGAGGTTGAGAAAAGTTTGGTTATGGCCCATTCAAACATGGTCTTACAGTGTATAGTAAAATATGTGAGTGTTACCGTTCGCTCCCAGCAGCGTGTCCCTGACAAACTGCTCCAGGTCTTCAGCTCGTTTATGAATCCTGTCAGCATCATCTTCCACCTGCTCCCCGTCAGCAGACACCTTAGTGGCCTACACACAACAATAAATAATGAACAGATGTTGAATAAGTGAAGCTGGTATTGATTCCTGTCAAACTAAGGTTGCGAAAAACACCAAAAGGCAGAGTTTCCAAGACGTACAGGAATGACTGATAATGACAACACATACACAAATACATACAGTCAATATCTATCTACTAACATGTGAGCTTTACCCTTTGTTATCCTTTTATAAATACACGTTGGCTCACAAGCACACAAATTGGTGAATTATTGATGTACAACAACAATAGCTCCAGCACACTCAATTTAACATACACAGGAGGAGAAAAGAGATAACTGCTGTTGTGATTTGCCAAGAGTGTGCAATGCTGTAGTCGCTGAAGGAGTATCTCAGTGCAAAGCTATTTTCTACACAAAAGCTGGCTACTGTTATTTTGAATACAAAACTTTCTTCAAATCCAAAACAGGTTTCAACAACCATATCGGCTTAAGTATCCATTGTGTCCATTGAGCTTCAAGGCACAGCACTGTTGCAATTATTTCTTCATTCTGTAAGTTCTCTTTTGGGTCCCTTATGTCAAAACTGGTCACAGCTAACACTCTCCAGTTATAAGCATGACCTACATTATTAAAAGCAAATCTGGACAATTAAATAAGCCATTGGGTATACAGTGTCCTCTCTTCAAGGGTTCTGTGGGTTCTCCTCAGGTACCATGTCTTCCTCCTACTCTCCAAAACATGCATGTAAGTTAATTGGTGACTATATTTCTCTTAGTGTGAAATGTGAAAAGTGAAATCAACATCTCTGTTTCAGCCCTGGGACTAAATAGAAAGTAACCTGCCTAAGGCCCATAGATGATGGAATAGGCTTCAGTCACCTACAACCTCTAACGGGAATAAACTAGATGAAGGAAAGAACTGTACTATCACAATATATGTATATATGAAGTTGCATGCTTTGCACTCTGCACCCAGTTGCTAAAAGGACAGAAAAGCTGTACCAAATCTGAATGACTGAATCTATAGTTCCCCTTTTTTGACCTCAATGGCCATTGAAGTGGTTTAGCAGTCCTCTATTGTACGCCCCCATTTTGGTGACTTTTTGTACCTCTTTGTTCAACGCTAGCTTTACTCTGCTCCTGTGCCCTGCTCCATCTTGTATTGTAGACCAAAGTACCAGGTAAAAGCCTGTGGAAACAGACAATGACAGAAAATGCTGCGTACCCTGCTATGAAGCTGGTCAATCTCCACCACGAGAGATCCCAGGTTGGAGTCGGCCAGTTGAAGTAATCTCTCGGGGGCTTTCTGAGGTGACAGCATGTGCTACAGAGGAGAGAAAAGTAGAAGTGTGTGACATGTTTGGGCCTAGGGCTAAGCTTTTGAACCACTAGGCTCTGCCCAGAGGAAGAGAAACGGCAAGACAGCATGTGGATATTAACAGATATTTGACTTTACCTTAATTTATGAGATTCATTTATTGTAATTGATTCTTAATTAGGAGAAATAGAACTAAAAATAGACACAGTTGGTTTCAATAAATCACAGTTATGTACGAGCCAGACTGCTCAATGAAAGAGTATATTATATCACAGTGTCCAAAAAGCCTGTGGATGTTTTTTTTGTTTGTTTTTGGCACAAACATGCACTGCACCCTGTATCTGAAAGAGCATACGTTGTTCACTATGTTGTCTTACCTTGAGCTCCTCTGTCATGTTCTCAAAGTGGTAGAGGATCTTGTATGGAGGTGGGAGAGGTGAGCTGAGGGTGACTCCAGTGATGATTCGATACAGGCGGTCCATATCACTGATCAGCAGCCCTGAGCACTCATCATCACAGGCTGCAGAGAAAGCACACATCAACTGAAGTCATGAGATGTACCTTAGGCTGGTGGAGGGTTTGCACACGTCAATGCTTTTGTGCAATAGGAAAGGGGTTTGACAGAAGGGAATGAAAGGATGCCTGTTCAGCGTTTACTTGTATACTGTTGTGAAACTGAAAGTGTTCATGTGTCTGTTTGTGTGTCTTTAAACACAGCAGAGGCGGTGTGTGATGGCACTGACTGTTTGTGAGTTTGTGTTAAAGTGATGCTGGCATCAAAAAGACAGTTCCACCGATGCATGAAATTCAGCACACTCAGGCAAAATCTACCTATTATAACCACAGTGAGGCAGACACATGGAGCACACACCACACGCACAGTTTTGTATATATTTGCGGCTTGGCTTTGAAAATCCTTTCCCTTCCTGAGCCCCGGGCTGATTTATTGCAGAAATTAAAACCTCTGACAAGGGAAATCAAAGATGAAATAAAACAGCTTTTACTCTATCAATCTATGACAATCTAAGGCAAAGTATAAAAGAACTTTTCAAATATGCCATTTTAAGTATATGATCTTTTAATACTGACAGATGAATATGTTTTAAGTGTATAGATCAAACTTCAATTCAAATATGTCAATAATCAAGTCGAATTGTGTCGTTGGTGAGTAAGTTGTTCTCAAATATTTTACATCAGGTACCACTTCAGAAAGTATTTGGCTTTCCAGGAACCATTTTATCAAAATCAAACCAGGTCAAAACAAGGACTAAACTAGAACTAAACGGGGACTTAACCAAATCCACCAGGAATAAATTAGGATTAAACTAGGACTACTTCAGGCCTAAACTAGCTCTAAATTGAGGGTCAACCAGTTCAACCTAATTACTACAAAAAAAAAAAAAAAAAAACATATTTTCTGGGGTAGTTGTAAAGTACAGAAAAACATTACACACTTCAAATTCACACATACATGCAAACTGTGCAAAAACCTTTCTCTCATATGTTAAACACTACATTACAATATCTACATTCAGCTACAAGGGTCACAAGCCTGTAAACTTTAT
Source organism: Philypnodon macrostomus (assembly GCA_036025475.1). Lineage (NCBI taxonomy): Eukaryota > Metazoa > Chordata > Actinopteri > Gobiiformes > Eleotridae > Philypnodon > Philypnodon macrostomus. The sequence continues at coordinate 8,051 of JAVQKC010210149.1, read as the reverse complement.
TTGCCAGTCCCAAGCCTTTATATAAGAATGATAAATAAATCAACTGCTGCAGCGACTGTCAGAAAGGAAAATTCAAAATGAAAGATGTCGATCAGAATGAAAAGCTCTGCATGACTCCCATAAATGTTGCTGCATGTCAATATAAGGGACTCACAGGTGAAAGAGCCCCATCCATAGCTTATACTTCTGAAACTGCTCTTGCCTATTGCTCTTGATGGAACAGGAGATTTACAAAGAAATGGCAAGAGCAATCACTTTTTCAACAAGCTCCACTTTGAGTAAACCAACAGGATTTCTCTTTATGGTCTGGACATAGCAAAGACCAGGAAGAGGCATACTGCACCCATCCAATTTATGAACACACTTTTGTATCTGAACATATATAGCCCTCAAACAAGCTATTTTCTCCCTGACCTGACAGTGGCAATTTCCCATCAGCCCTTTCTTCTCCTTCTACTATATTCTCACTCATGCACATGCTCTTACCTCGAGACACGCTAATAGCACCAAATTGGACCTGCCATTATGGTCATATTAAGTTTAAATTAACTCCCAATGACATTGAAATTATTTTTCACGAAATTACTTGAATGTGACTTGTACCTCGGATGTTGGTCTCCCGTGGCAACAGGGGAAAGTGGACCTGGACTGTTCATTTCAATGCAAAACTAATTGCAACAATATTGACTGGAGGGGGTTAGGAGTGGGTCACTGTGAGAATTATGCAAACAAATAACAATAAGAAAAACTGATGAACAGAGTAAAAGACTGCATATTGTTTGAGATCAATGAAATATATACATAGATAGTTTGCAGGAGGCTATATATAGAATTATCTGTGGTTTACAAACATTCTATTGGTGGGCTTTATATTTATTTATTAGTAAGACTGTTCCAATATAATTTACTTTACTTAGTCCATATACTGTTTTCTTCCACTAACTGACTAAAAAAACGTATACAAAATAAATAAATACATTAATTGTGAGCACAAATAGTTAAATTAGGGCAGAGTAGTGTGTTAGTCTTACAGATGATTCCATCCGGTCCACACACATGCCTGTCCATGCACTGGTCACATGACCTCCCCGAGGCCCCCACCCTGCATCGGCATTGGCCGGTCACAGGGTCACACGGTCCGGGCAGAGACCCCCATTCATAGCACTTACACTCCTCACAGTGTCCACCTGGCATACTGGGGTTACCATGATAACCTGTGGCACACCTGGATGAGATAAACAAAAGTTTGTTTATATTGATTAACCAATAAGATAAGTCAAAAGATCATGTGTTAACTTCTATTTTATATGGTATAAAACAGCATAATGACCTCTCACAGTATTGGCCCTCGTATCCCTCTGGACATGCTGTACATCTGTAGTCATCAAGTCCCACAGCAACACAGGTTGGACTGAAGCTGAAGACCCAAAAACAAAGTCAGGTTGGCAAGCACATAGCTTGTATTATGGGCTAAAGAGAAAGAGAAATTTAGATTGCTACTTGTTTTGTGGGTTGAGGAGTGGACATGCACATGGTTTACAGTCATCAGGGAAACCTCGGACCACTCCATAGTAACCTGGAGCACAGCGTTCACATCGGTCGCCCTCTGTGTTGTGCTGACAGTCCTGCAAGAAGACAACTGTGTTAATACAAGTGTTTCCTGTTGAAATGTTGAATAATAATTATGTAATGTGTAATGTTCTGACACAGAGACAATAAAGAGACCACATGCTGTGATAAAAGCTACCTAACTAAGTTTAAAATGAACAAGAGTTAAGCTGCTGCACTGCCATAATACAAAATAAACATTAGTACTGCTTCTGTTGCACACACTGTTGATCCTGATTCCTGAGTGCACACATATTCAATAAAAGAGTAACTGTATGGCATATGGCTATTACTGTACACTTTGCAATGTGTTTCTGTAAATGTTTGTAGTGATGTGTTTTAGTAGCACTTTTAATTAGTAACTTGAACACTCATTTTACATACACATACATTCAGTATGCTTCTGCTGTACGGACATGCTACATTCATTACCTATTTCTCCCATTGCCCACAGTTACCCAACCATTCACATCTCTCAAGCTGGTAAACCTTTATCAGTGGTGGGCTATTTCTGATAAAGGAATATAGCAATCCACACAGGCATGGAGATATACTGTATATATTGTTGGACCAGTTCCCACTTGAATAATGAGGCAGTGGCAGTGGGTAGTTATTGGGTGACAGAAAATTCAGTTTATTTGTGGACTATTTTATTTATTAAAAAGTTTATATAGTAAATATGACAGTGTATATATATTACCATTTTAATGAACATTTAAATTAGTTGACTTTGCTAACTGATGGTATGATATGAGACAATGGGTAGCTGCCATGAAGGCGGTGTTTGCTTGCTTCTATTTTTGCAACACTACTTATGTACCACTTAATTGAGACACAACAATTGAGTAAAGAAAATCTATAATATTACCCATAATGAAACAGTTAGTCCAATAAATACATACAAAAAAAACACAATTATATATAAAAAGCTCAGGCACATACTACCGACCCACTCAACATACCACACACTGTACATGCTAAATGCATCTCTCTTGTTTGTGTATCCCTGGGGCCCTGTCTTATGTGCTGGCTGAATGGAAATTTCAATCAGTGCAACAGGAAGTCAGCTTTTAACGAGGACAAGTAATTTCCATTAACTTCCTGTGTTCCTCGTTACCGATAATTACCAGCGAAACAAACTCGTTTAGCATTTTCAATTTAGCCCGCTCTGTTAGAAAATGCTAATGATGCCGTTATGCCGAACAAGATGGAATTGGGTGTGGAAGGATGGCTGGGAGGCAAAGGCAGACCAATCAAACATAAAAGAAAGGGTTGAAGATGCACTGGGGGAAGGGGGAAGTCAAATAAAGCCAGCAGCAGTACTACATTCTAGTCATGAAAATTTGACCAGTGCATCTGCAAAATATTGTTGCAGACTTGTCCAGATTTAATCTAAGCAGCAGTGTTGAGCCCCTGACCAGCGGCAGCCCTCTGTCTGTGTCAGATGGAGACACAAAGACACAGAGAGGACCAGATTGAGAAAAGGCTGTAAGTGACTAACAGCTGACAACTGACATGAGTACACCGCTCTCATGAGCCACCAGTTGCACAGGCAGCGAACAGCTCATTCAGCATGGGACAAGTGGACAAAGTAAGTAATAATACAGGGGGTGTTCATAGATGCATGCTGAAATGACAATACATTAATGTATTCCTCATGCAATTTAGAGCACTCAGCTACTTACAGCACTCAACTACTTTGACTGATTTTGCTCTGAACATGCAATTAGGCTCTCTTGAAAAATGGATTAGAGAGCGAGATGCATTCTTTTCATAGAACTGTGAACTCTGCTAAGCTTAGCCAACAACAATAAGGTGAGCATCAGTAGTATGCTGCTATGAGTTCGACGTCTAAATACAGCCAATGATACTAACTCCAGCAAAATGTGATAAGTAAAAATAAGTAAGTAAAAAATAAAAGAAATAAATGTTGGTCTTTGCCATGTACATGTTATTTGAATTTGCTGCACAATGGATGAAGCATTTACCCTTGAAGCAGACAATCCATGATTCAAGACCTACAGTATTTCCTACCATTGTGAGTTAGGGCAAATGCTTTGGTGGAGGTCTGTACTGGTCCAAGTACTTACTCTAATTTCTATATTTTTTATTTTGTAATGACTTCTGACTCTATAATGTGTTCATACAGAATTACATTTTTAATGCCCTCTTCATACTATGATCGTGTTATTAGGTCTACATGGCACATATAAAGAAGAGGAAATTACACCAAAGATAATGCTGTGAACCTGGGGTCGTTAATTATTGCAAGGCTAATTACAGTCTCTGACACGCGCTCAGCTTTCCTCAGCAGAAGCTCCTGCACATATGGTTGAAGCGGGTCTCCAGATGAAGGACCTCTCACATACACACGTGCACACATGCACACACACACCTGGCAGATGGACGTCTCGGGGTCACAGGTGGAGGAGTGCCCGCTGCATTGGCACTGCACACAGCTGCCCATGCCCGCGGCCGTGGGCACTCTGGACGCTGGAGCAGATGCCAGGGATCCACTTCGGAGGCGGTAAAATCCTGCTGCGCACTCCTACAACCACAAAGAGAGGGAAAATAAACATTATTAAGTAGAATTTTACTGCATTGTAACCACTTTACATAATAGTGCAACATAATGATCTGTAATTAATTGCCATCTTTCCATTTATATTTAAGTCTGTGTTTTTTTCATTGGTGTTCCAAACTAACTGGAGCAAACATCTTGGCTTTAGTTTAGCATTGTAATGTTTGATATAATCCTAACATAGTCTATGTTTTGGGAATTTTTGTGCAAGACTGTGTAAATTTATATGGACATGGAGGACTGTATTTATTTTATTTTTTACCATTTTAACCACTTCACATTATAGCTCAGAGAGGTATAATGATCTGTAACTGGCTCTATGTTTCACAACTGTTGCCTGCTCTCCAAACACTGCACATGTACAATTAAGAGTTATTCCCCTCAGTAACTTTTGAACACACGTACCACCTTGCCCCATCATGGCCGCCGTACACACACACATGAAGGTAACTCTCTCGGTCTCTCTCTCCTGTTCAGTAATAATTAATGGAGTCCATTTAAAGAGCCATCTGTTCCTTCTGCTAGCACTAAACGCCCGTTTAAAAATACTTTATTAACAACGACTCTAGCTACAAATAGAACGGCCATCTGTCAGCCAAGCCCCGAACGACCTGAACTTTTCAAGACGAGCTACTGTTTTGGTTAGATTGTTCTTTGAAAGTATACAGCGACTTTATTAGGTACAGAGTCATCCTAATAAAGTGGCCCTGGTGTGGTCTTATGCTCCGATAGCCCATTGATTTCAAGGTTAATGTTCAGAGATAGTGTTGGCAAATAATCATCAGCATCATGACATGACATTTTAACGGCCCTCATTTTATATTTTCTTCTTTAGGAGACCATTCGCTCAAAAAGTAAACTCTAAAAGCCAGTTTGACACTAACAATTATACCACATTAAAAGTCAATTAAATCACATTTTGATCCACACTCTATAGTGCATGGATTTGCTAATTAGCCATTTGTGTTAACTAGTTGAATAGCTGTAGGATACCTAATAAAGAGGCCAGTCAGTGTACCTCAGAACTGTAATACATATGTTCAACTTTTCATGAAACTTTAATCCTTTAAAGTACCTCAATCGTATCTAACTGTTGCTTGACTGTTTTTCGTCTACCAGAAATTCCCAGAACTATTGCCAGTGTATTGTATCATAAGCTGTCTCTACCAAATCCTCATTAAAGTTGAAGATTGAGTTACTGCTACGCTCTCTCTGTGGCTTAAGAGCAGAGCCGGACGCAGCTGAAAGTCAATTGCTTTCGACAAAATCAGAAGTCGGTGAAGGAGACGATGATGGAGGTTTAATCCCCGCTAAGAAAAGCAAAGAGTGGAAAAAATATATAATAATGGAAGAGAAAACATGGAGGCCAGAAAGACATGGCCGACGCTTAAAACGAGCAACTAAATATAATCGGAAACGAGTGTGATACTATTGAAATTGCAGGCTGTGACATCCATGTTTACGTATGCTCAAGTGTTCACTTCTAAGCGCAAGTGTGACATTCCCTCAATATTAATACTTATTATGTATGTATGTATGTATGTATGTATGTATGTATGTATGTATGCATGTAAGTGTTAGGACATTGTACAATACTAGTCTTCAAGGGTTAAGCTTAGTTCAGAATAATTCTCCATGAAATACAGTGAAGAAAGGAAAATACACTAATTTAATAACTTGCTATCAAAATGCACATGCCAGTCTATAGGGGCAACACAGTGAAGGCAAACTATACTAACTAAGTCTAAATATATGTATTTTTTAAAACAGTAATAATTTAGCATTGAGTACATTTGAATTTGTACTGTGTCTTGGGTTTTTGTTGTTATTTATTTGTTGTTTCGATTACCTCACAGGAAAGCCCAGAGTATCCAAGTGGACAGTCACACTTCTCGATCTGATGTGCCTTCTCACTTTCTCTAGTTGGTCGGCCTTCTTCTGCCACTGTTAGAGTGATCTCTGAAATACTGTATGGAAAGAAAAAAGTGACTCTGCAATTATCTTTTTAACTATAAATATATTTTACTTCATCAAAGAATTCCCATTTAACAGATGTGACAGACAGTGTGTTTTTTATTTGACCTTTATTTAACCAGGTTAGTTCAGTTAGTTAGTTCAGGGGTGTCCTGGCCCCAACGGAGAACCTATTGTATATCTTTTGTAGCTTACACAGACACGGGAAGAACATGCAAACTCCACACAGAAGGACCCTGACTGGGAATCGAACCCGGGAGAGAGCTAACCACTGTGACTGTGAAAAGCTAATGAAGTACAAACTAAGATGGATTTTGTCACTTGTAGTTTGGCTGTCAAAATCATCTTTTAAATCTGGCCACACTGCTGCTACACTGTGTTTCTGGAAGAGAGACTTAGCGCGAGCATCTTTACCGGCTGTGTCTCATCAAGTTGCCATGAGACGCCTTAATTAGGATGTAGTCCACATAGAACAAAATGTCCATGAAGTCTTCTCGAGTCATGGACCTGCCATCTGCAAACTTCCACTCGTGCTGCAGATACACACAAAGTACATAATTCAAAGTTTAAACTCACGTTAAAGTACTCGAACATGTTAAAATGATTATTTTAGCATATTGGGCCCCTTTAATCGACTACTTGAATTTTCTCTTCAGTACCTCTGTCATGTCGATCTCGTGACGCGTGAGCTGTCCGATCTGTAGTCCTGGGACGTGACTCATCATGACTATGTTGTGATTGGGTCCACCTTTAATGATGACCTGAGGCTCGTAGGAGGAAGGCCCGGTCTCGTCTCTGGCCTCGTAGTAAACGGCGTATTTGAGCTGACCACCATACGCTGTAATCTAAAGAGAAAGCCACTCCATGCTGAGCAAATCATGACAAACAATAACATGTACACTGACTGAAGATTTGCTGTGGTATTTTTTCTTCCCACTGTTTGGCATATGTGCAGCACGTTTGATTTTGCAATGGCCATTGTCTACAACTCAACAAGTCCAGTCCAATAGACACAAACTAATAATAGTTTTCTTTGGCAAAGGAAAACATCTGATAATTGCGTTATTCTTCCAATGGGTTATTGTATTCTGTAAAAATATGTTTTCACTTCCATCTCCAAATAATTAGCAGATCAACATATGACAATATTTATAGCTTTTGTAATAAGTCCTAAATCTGGCAAATGGATTAATAGTTACACTTTTTGGCAGACAGATCTTTCAACTCTTTATTCCCAACTAAAGTTAAAAACATGAAGCTAACTTACACCTGTACTATTGTATTGCTTTATCATTCCAACTGGTAAATTCACTAATTAGCAAATAAACAGATGATGTTATTTAATGTTATAGTAAAATGTGTTGGTATTATTTTGGTTGAAGACTGTAATTAAACCTGATCTATGGACAATGTAGATGACTTACCATAGACCCTCTGAACTGCTCTGGAAGTTTCCAATAGTATGGCTCAGACAGGACTGAAGTAACCAGCTCTGCGTGGGCCAGGATCTCCGGATGCTGGAAGCTCACGCCCCTCTTGGTCTCCAGAGTGTTGGACTTGTCCACCAGGGGGAGCACTGTCTGTTCTTGCCTCAGTGTTAACTACAGCACACAATAAGGACATCATTAATTAGAAGGACTGCTAAGAAGGGATGTAATGTAAACAAGCCAGAGGATCATTTTAAACCTCTTCAGCCAGTATACTGTACTTGGGTAGTGGGATTCCTTTTTAGCCAACATAGACATAACATAATAATAATAAGACTCAAGTCTCAAGACTCAAAGACGCTTTACATTACATTATTCATTCACTCCACAGTCACACCCGGTGGTGGTAAGCTACTTGTGTAGCCACAGCTGCCCTGGGGCACACTGACAGAGGGGGTGGC
>JAVQKC010210143.1:0-40806 GCA_036025475.1 Philypnodon macrostomus | reverse complement strand
ACCCGCCAGCTTTCCTTTTATAGCGCTACGAGTTATGGGGAAAGTGCGACCCCCAGTGGTACAACCCGTTACAAAGACACACCTCAACATTCACTTCAATAACACATATGACATCACATCACAGTCCTGCGCTATGGCCTGAGTTCAGGAGAGTCACTGAGATGGGCAGGAATGAGTTTTTATCACCTGTTCAGGTATGTTTTTCTATTTTTAACAGGTACTCTATAGCGTCGCCCAGATGGTAGCAGCTCATATTGGGAGTGTAGGACGTGAGAGGTTCAGGTTTCAATTTATTTATAATATGCACATTCAACACAGGGTCAAAAAATGCAATGAAATGCTTTGGATTGGAAGAACCGTTAGACTCGCTAAGATAGTCATGAAGTACTAATAACATGCAATAATAGTACATGGTAAGAATAAAGTGTGCAAAAAAAGAGATAAGTAACAATATAATAAACATATAATAAAAAGTACAATAAAAAAAAAAATACAAAGGTGCAGGTACGATTTAAATAAGGTGTAAGTATTTCACAGGTGGTAAAATACTTCAGATGAATTTTGTATTGCACATGATATAGTATTGCACATACATGACACATTCAAATGGTGCGGAAGCAGTAAACATATTATGTAAAGTGATTTAGTGCAGTATTATTGAGAGTTCAGTATTATTGGGAGCATTATTGAGAGTTCAGTAGTCTGACAGCTTGGGGGTAGTAACTGTCTTAGTGGGTCAGAAGTGATCTTTCTCGCTTGTTTCACAACAGTCTCCTCAAACAACTGTTGCAAGGATGGATACTCTCTCACTCCCATCACTTTGAGCGCTGTGCACACCAGTCTATAAAGTTCAGATTACCAAACCACACACACATTCCATATCTTATTATACTCTCAATAATAGCATGATAGTTATAATATTAAAGTTCATTTATTAGGCTATATTAGTTTAGAAATTATTACATATTTATTACATATTTACTATGTACATTTAATAGGCTTATGGTATCAACAGCAGTGGCAATTTTGTGACACAGGGGGCGCTCTTTAAATATAAAACTTTAGACGTAGCCTATGAATGTTATCTAAAATATGCTAAATTGATTATAATGATCAAGAATAGACTACACAAAAAGCAATATTTATAGGATCATCACTAGACCATTTAACACAGTTTAACCGTTTGTCGTTTATTAAAATCACAACTGGTAAGCAGGTGTTGCTGGCTTGGGCGGCAGTCATCCACTATCAAAGTTTTGGGATGGAAATAATTTTGGGCCAATCCAGGCTGAGCAGCGGACTTTTATATCCAATCATATCGCAGGGTTTCAGTGTGGGTGTTGCACGAACAGAGTACGGCGGCGGGCGCATCCATCCTCCTCAGCCAGGTGTTATACCACGAAATGTCCCCCTGTCAGAAATAGTCCCCTCTGTGCAAACGGAGGCAAATTCCTTTATGGACTGGGCTAAGACAGTTAGTGTAGATTTTGAAAAATAAACCAGTTACATATGTTTCTTAAGACATGTTGTAATCTCTGGTGGCCATTATTAGTTTGATAATGTCCATATGCAGAATTTGACCAGATATTAGAAACTTAATCAACCGATAAGAGCAGAATAAATGGTCTACTAGAAAAGACGAGAGAGAAACTACACATTTCATCATATTTGATCATATAATTTTGAGAACGTGTGGACAAACCAACCTTAAAATCCTAGGAGGTGACCATTTCTGGCAGGTAGACACTTCTTGGCATAACACCCGCCCCGGCTACAGTTCGGTTGAGAGGGTGCTGATGGTGGGGGAGGACCACTGATGAGAGAGCGGGCCACACAAGACTGTATTTTATCACTGGTTCAAGGACTATTACTTCTGTGTTCTGGATACGGTTGCATCTGTGGATAGTTTTTCTTTACCGGCTGCGTGTGGTAAGTCCCAGATAAACGCCAGTCTTTTTCAATGGAGGATGCGAGGGTTAGCAGCAGTCGTGTTAGCTAGCGGATTATTGTGCCATGACTTTTCAATGATGGAGGACCAGCGGCTATTGCTACGGTTAGCCAGCCGGCACCGACAAACTTATGGCTTTAACATATTTAACTTTGATTGTGTGAAATACTTTGTCTGGTAGAGATCGGGTGTACACGATTTGCGCCCACAGCGTGGTCATTGTCCGCCTGCTTTTATCCCCACGTATCCAGACGTCTTTTGAACCACCCACACCCATGCTGGGCTGGGGAGGCTGCTCAATTAGATTTAAAACTTATATTTACGCATAAATATTCATTATTTATAGTTTATATAAGGCAGACCATCCCATAGAGACACTAACAGGGGAATAAAGGTCTCTGTTTGGATTTAGCTGCCTAATCCGTGTTGCGTCCTTGTGGCATCTTTTTTCAGCGGGTGGGATATAAAGCATAGCACGCCAACTTTGAGCTAACGCTAAGTGGCTAACACAGTCTCTGCAGCTGTCTGGACAGGCCAAGACAACAGCTTATCAAGTGAGGAGCTCTCATACAGTCATATTCTTTATAAAGATGAGTTACTGCATACATAGTTGATCTCTTCTCTTTCCCAATGTAATGAAATACAGAGTAACGTATTAGACCCACAAATGTAGATAATTGACTAACTGGTAAAAAGGTCCCATAAACTGAAATGGGTCAATTATATTTTAAACTTATTATACTCGAAAAGATAGCATAGCAATATTAAAAACTACCTTTAATGTCCATTATCTCAGCCATACATAAAAAAGCCAAACTTCTTTAACTATTCATGTGTGTAAAGTGAGGATACGTGTTGTTATTGTCAACAATACACTAGCCCAGGCCTCTAAAGTAATGTTTTTAACTGCCATAGGGGATGCAGTGGCAAGGCAGCCAGCAGCGCACTGATCCCCCATCCCGTGACCTGACCCAGATTTGTGCCTAACCAACCACTGATTTAAGCATGTGGCAATAGTAGGTTAAATATCTTTGAGCCATTACAATGTAAGGTTGTCTCACATTCTGAAGAGTCCTGCTTGAATGGTGGCCTCTCATTCAGTCTGAACACAGCTGTTGATGGCAGAGATCTTTTTTCTCTGACACTTTTCAAAACCCCTTAGGGAAGTAATATCTCTGGGCCTGATTAGAAACCCCAGCAGAGTAATATCCATCATAAATTATTTATTAGGTTCATGACCAAACAAAAGATGCTTTGTAAAGTGATTAAATATTTAAGAGGCAAAACCAAGTTATACAAAATAAGAGAACTGTCTGACCTTCGCTTCTGCTACACACCACTGGCTTTCCCCTCGAACATGCTCAAATGGTTACAGTAAATATGGGTTGTCCTCCCACATTCCCAGTAGGAGTAAAGATCTATTCAAGCAGACTGAAGATAATTTGTTTACATAAGTTGCAATAGCAGTGGCTAGTTGTTTATTCTATCTTGAGTTTATGACTATATTATACCATAAGTACTAACATAGTATCTATCTAACTGTAATTGAAGTTTAAATACATGGCAGTAGACCTGATTCTGACATGTGTAGCTCAAGTACCACCTCAGAATATTTGCCTGTCCCATTTTAATGGACTAAACTTAGCCCAGGACTAACCCAAGTTACACAAATACCGATCCAAATACCTGGACTTGGTGGATGGGGCCACCGATATCAATGTTTCTTTCTAACTAACAAATTGTATCTCAAAATTATATACCTAAGACTAGGTGACCCTCAAAATCTCTGACCTTTGCACAAAATATGTTTGTTTATTGATTATCTGTAATTTCACTTATAACTGGTTAAAAGTATGCCAGAAACCATTCATAATTGTGAGTTACAGTGTAATATAATGTGATCTCTCACATCATTTATCGCTCTTAATCAGATTAAAGTATAACAAATAATATTGGCTCCAGTATTGGCCTCAGTCAACGAGTCACCAAATCAATTGATTGAAAAATGCATCAATAAAATTAACTTAATAAGACAAAAGTTTTCTGAGTACCACTAGAAAATGTCAAATGCATTATACACCACAGCACATAATAGATTTGATCAACATTGTTGTAACAAGTCTCTATATAATATTATATCTATCTATTTAATATCTAATCTAATAATATTCTGTTATGACTTCAGGTGACCAGCAGTAATGTCCCAGAGAAGTGGGCAGGAGGACCCTGAGCGGTACCTCTTTGTGGACCGCGCCGTGGTCTACAACCCGACCGCTCAGGCCGACTGGACCGCCAAGAGGCTGGTGTGGATCCCATCAGAGAGGCACGGCTTTGAGGCAGCCAGTGTCCGAGAAGAGCGGGGAGATGAGGTGGTGGTGGAGCTGGCAGAGAATGGGAAGAAGGCGATTGTGAACAAGGACGATATACAGAAGATGAATCCACCCAAGTTCAGTAAAGTGGAGGACATGGCCGAGCTGACGTGTCTAAACGAGGCTTCAGTGCTGCACAACCTCAAAGACCGCTACTACTCTGGCCTCATCTATGTAAGTCTCTACTAACTATTAATGATAATACTATAAAAGGGAACATCTGTATAAAAGGAAATGTCCTTTTATACAGATGTTCACTTTTATATTTTTATTGATTTTGATTTGGCTCGACCAGATTTCAATGAATGTTAAAGTTTAATTAAGCAGAAAAGGAAGCTATAAATATGTAAACGATGTATAATTATTTTTTTATTATAAGTTATCCTAAATCATTATATAGGTCCACATTATATTAAATATTGACGTTTGAGGCATTTTTCTCAACGAATTTGCTTCATGTTCAGATAAGTGTGTGATTTCCCCTAAGATTATGTCCCATTTACCGACATGCATTCCTGGAATAGCCCAGTTAGTGCGTTTGTGGGCCACCTGAGACCTAGAGTTCACAGACCTATTCAAGAAAACGTGAAAATGATGTTGTCTTGGTTTAGCGTGTGGTCTGTAATACAGTCCTATTTAAATGTGTTGTTCTTTATGCCTGGTTTGTGTAAGGTGTATACAGTACATGTGAGAACATTTGAGCACCATTTGTCTGTTTGATCTGGGCATGTGTGGGTTAAACCTTCAAAGATGAAGTCATCACATAAATGTTGAATGATTATGTCATAATATCCTGTGGCCTGGACATGACACATGATACATTAAAATGATGGCAATAAGTCCCCTTTTAAATGTCCGTGTCTGTAAGATTAGTCAGACAGTGTACTTTCTTATGGACTGTGTGAGCGTTTGTTGGAACAAGGTGAACACGGTAAGCTCCTCCATGTGGTCACCTCAGACTAATGGCCTCCAGCCAAGAGACGCTCTGCCGCTTTGTGCCTGCTAACAGCATATGTTGTTTGTCACTGCAGTGGGCTGATGACAACCTCAAAGAAATAAAGGAAAATGAAAGTTTGCAACTTCAAGTCAGGCGCATTGCATAACTGTGTGCCTTTGGTGAGATGGTAGCAGTCCTACTCCTACACAGTGCAAATAATAGATTCCCTCACTTCAAGATCAATTTAGTATTTTCAGTCAGAGCTGAGTCACACTGTAATGAACCACCAGCTCTCAGCTCTTTGTGTTTGCTGATAACCACCATTTACATTGAAAAAAACGCTGCTGTCTCAGTCATTCTTGTCAAACCACACATTCTTCTAGTTTATTCTAAATACTGCATTTCATATAACTATTATACTATTACTTAGTGAGTTCTGATGTTAATGTTACTTTGTTCAGACACCATCTCTGTATTGCTGGACATTTTTCCATACACAAATCCCATGATGTTTCATTGGCTGAGGTGTTCTTTGATATTTTTAGGACTAAAAACCAGTGTCCAAAGTCCAAACAGGATCACAAATTTGGAGATTGTCTATTTGAACATAAACAAATCATTATTTCGATTTCTCCTCAAAGCTTGATGTGCTTAGCTAATGAACATGGAGCTTTTAGAGGTTTGAACATCCACTGGTCAGCTGCTTTAGGATTCCTGACTCTGCATGTTTACATATCGAACTCAGTCAAGCCAACTCAACTTGGTGCTGAATTAACCTCTCATGTCCATCTTTCCTTTATGTGACTGGCTATACTATTAACAATTGAGCTGATCAAATCTTATCCAACCCAGTGGCTAAGTAAAAAGGAGTAATAGATGTAGCAGTGATGGTAATGCAGCATATTATTGAATGCAGGTCACTATATGCACATCTATTGTTGCATTAAAGCTTTTACATCCTCCTAAGTGAATGAAGAGTAGCTCAGGGCTGATCATGTCTGACTCTTCTGCTTGATGTTTGGCATTTTGTCTTTTCTTTTTTTGCCTGTAATATATGTTGCTGACTAGGGGTGGGACAAAATATCGAAATACCAATATATCAAGATACTGTATCGGTATTGCAGACTGCTGTATCGAAATTTATCATATTTTGTATATATTTCACAAAAATAAAATTTTGGAAAAAATTTGAGAAAGTCGAGTTATTTGTGAGATACAGTTGAAGAAATTATTGTTCTAATTATTCTAACTATAACTGTATTTCATAAAAAATATCCATTCATTGAAATACAGTTAAAAAAAAGTATTAATTCCTTTAAAAAACGTGATATATCGTAGGTTATCATGTGCAATATATCGATTATTGCAGTATCGCTACATTGGGATATTATCGGTATCGCATGTGGAATTGTGAGATACCCTGAGGTTCCCAGCCCTTTTGCTGACCCGATTATAAGATATTCTAGGTAGGTACATATTAAATTAGCTGGTTCTACAATTTAATGTGTTGTCTATACTTTACTTCAAGAAGAACCAGATTTAACAACAATCGATTTGCATATTTAAAGTTGAAGTCCTTCATTTTCTGTAACTCTTTCCTTGTTGCATGCAGCACCCATACCAGCTGTCAGAACTGTGAAAATTAGGTTGGCTCCCTTTAGCTGCAGTGACAACAGGTTTGTCATTTTAAGTGTCAGATTAATAATATCTCAAGATTAAGCACCTAAAGTAAAATGTCTCCCTGCACCAAATAATAATAATAATAACATTATTAATAATAATAATAATAATAATAATAATAATAATAATAATAATAAGTCTATATATTTATGTCAGACTTGTGGCAATAGCTTTGAAATCTAAACCAGAAAGGCAAGAAAAAAATAAATGCTGATAGTTCTTGGTAGGGCTGCACAATATATCGATTTCCAAATATGTGATAATATAGTGAAATAAATGGCTCCTAAACAGTACTTGATCTTTTCTGTATTAACTTTATATCATTACTACCATCTCTCTTTATAATCTATTCTGGTTTTGTGATTACCGGTATATCTGTTAAATTGAACTGTAAAATAAGCAGCTAAAGTTGAAGCATTTTTCTACATGAAACCAAAATAAACGTCTTCCTGAGACACGCCCCCATTGTCATGGCGACGGCAGTGATCACTTCATGGAAAGTCTGATAGTCATCATTGTTAAATGGTGGTGGGAAAGTAAGGGTTTGCGAACCATACAAATTATATATATTTTCATATATAAGTCGCGCCTGACTATAATATACTTTTTTTAAACAGACAATAAAGCTTTTTGAATCCTTATAGTCTGGAAAATACGGTAAATATAATAGTTATAATGTCCTACAGTAAAATGCAGTCTATTGTGAAGTAACCCCAACAAAACTCAGTTTATCTCATTGTGTGACCCTGGTGGTTGGTGGAAGGAGGAAGTTTAACTGTAGTTTTGTTTCTCTGTATGTGTTTGTACTAGACTTTCAGCTGCTAATTCTTACAAGCTCAAGTCTGAAACCCGCTCACATTAATCTACACAAGTATGCTAAGAGTCAGAGCAGTTCCCCGTCAGCAGATACTCTTGATTCATTTGAGAAGAAAACATTACAGTGAGTGGTGCACGTTTGAAGTAATGCTGTCTGTCTGTGTTAGAGCTGCATAACTGCAATCTTTATGATAAATACTACGATTAGATTTGCAACATTATTTTTTTTGTTAAACTTCCACAATAATCACATGCCTTTCAGAGAGTTAGAGTTTACATAATATTTTGTTTTGTGCAGATTATGTTATATTGCCAAAAAAACTGCAGCCTTTGCAATTTGCTAATTCTGACCATTAAAATTGTGATTTGCAGCCTTTGTTTGTGTGTTGAGTATTTTCTTAAATAATCCCTTAAATTCCCCCAAGGGAGCTCCAACAAGGACAGCGAGCTGAGTCATCCCTGGGCCCGGTGCCTAGCACCATGCTGGGACAGGATACTGATCTGTCTGTCTGGCCGTATGCCCACTGCAGGGGGGCAAAGGGTATTACTGCAAGGGTCTCTAAGCATGTTCTACATGTCAGCAATCAAATTTAAGTTGTAAGTGCTGCAAACAATGTGGATCAACAACAACGTGCCAGTTGGCAATTTTATCTAGGATCCAGAACTATACCGTATATAGAGGTGGATGAAAGTTTTATAATTTACGTTAAAACAGATATCTATAACATGTCTTCTCTATGCACATATATCAATCACAGATATTTATTTATATATATATATATATTGTGCGCAATAAAACCATAGCATAGAAAAGCACCAAATTTTTGGTTCATTGGTGTTAGTTTTGTCTGTCTTTATTGACGATCCCAACATATTCATCTCAAAGGGACAGGATATTTTTTTATACATATATTGTATATACTGAATATTTAGGTCTGATATAAACTCTGGTTGAGGGATCATGGTCCGCATTACATTTCTACATAGTGAGTTATAGTTAAAAAAAACAGAGTGAAGTGAACCCTGTATCTGTCTGGGTATGTTATTATACACACAACAATGGAGTGGTCATATCACTATTGTTCGGCTTAATCTCAGGGTTAGATGCTGTAGCTGTTGTCGGGGGCCCTGCCGTGCAATACCACTATTCAATGTAAACTGTTAGGATGTGGGGCAGGAGCCACATCATTGGTGCTGAAGTCGGAAGAGTCTTAATCCAGAGGTTTATTGAGAGCTAATGGAGTGTTTGATCAACAGACATGTCGGAGATTAAGCCTGTCCGGCCCTTCCTCACTCTGTCTGCTCTAACAGCCAATAGGTCTATATGCATTCAACTCTACATACATGCACTGAAGTCACATCCTCCTAGAGTTTGACGCCTTACTGCTGCTGCATTTCCAAAGTTGTGAAACAAAACAAAATGCAACTTCACTCCCTTTTCAACCCCAAGTAATAGTATTATTTGATTTTAAGTCATTGCAGTACAATGTAGAGTTGAAGATGTCTTAATTCCTAATTTAGAGACTTTGAGAACTAAGAGTTGATTCTGACCCGAGGCTAGTCACTGCTTTCAGAAGTGAACTACTCAATGATTGGTTCTAATTTAGTACATTTTTTTCTCTTTCCGCAGACATACTCTGGTCTCTTCTGCGTGGTCATAAACCCTTACAAAAACCTGCCCATCTACTCAGAGAACATTATTGAGATGTACAGGGGCAAAAAGAGACATGAAATGCCCCCTCACATCTACGCCATCTCAGAGTCTGCCTACAGATGCATGCTACAAGGTAAGTCTCCGGCGTTATACATGATTTCATAATAGCCCATATACTGCCAGTCTGTACTCAAGAATAACTTTTAACAGATTTTTTTGGCTAGGGCAGTAGGCCAGATATTATGCAGTTTTATTAGTCTACTTGATTCATGCGTAATTTGGTTCCCTTTAGCTTGTTAAATGTTGATACTAGTAAAAAATAATACAAATAATGTTGTTATTTCACATTTCACAGCATTTCTAAGGATATTTTGCAGTAAGCATCTAAAAAATGGCACCAGTGACACATCAGCAGAGGAAGTAGGTAATAGTCTGTAATGTTGTTATAGTCCTGTAAATCAAGCGCAGGCAGCCATATTTGATCTCTGCTGGAAACAATCTATATTTTTTGAGTGGCGTCTTATTTTAAAATACTTTTATGGTTGTTATTTCTGGCTTGTCAATACACTAAATCTGATTTGCATTGGTAGATGGTGCATTGTTTTTCCCTACATTTCAACAGCATATTGCTTCAAAATTCACATACACTTTTCCATTGACAAAAAGCAAAACTGATTCATTTCTCTGTATTCTTAATGTAGTAAAAAGTACCAGAATGTTACTTAATATTATTATAAAAACTACATTTTAGTCACCTGACATGTGGCAAATGCAGCTACTACAGTATATGATGTCTTCAAAGACCCATGTTTGATAGTTGCAGAGTTTCCCTTCTCTGAGGCCTGACTGACTGGGATCAGACCAGTGAGAACACAGAGGGTGACCCCATTGTCCTCCACAAAAGCTCCTTTGTGTTTTGGTGAGGGCTGGTCAGTGGGGGTGGTGACAAACTGGACCGTCCTATTGGTTTTGCTTTCCTCGTGTTGGGACACCGATGGACGTCAACATGGCAATAACCTTTTCCCATTCTCTTGTATATGCAGGCATTGTTTATTTATTTAGCGGTATTTCAAGTGAACAATATATTACAACATCAGCAAATGAAAAATGTTCTGTCATGATTTCCTTAATGTTAATGCTACTTTGTTTTAGTTCAGCCTTAAGTTTTGACTCATTAGGGTGCAATATATTATTTTGCAAAGGTTTTTAAGCCAGATGCCCTTCCTTATGCAACCCTTCCATTTATCCAGGCTTAGAACTGACACAAGCGGTATACTGACTTGTGGCTCCCTGAAATCTTCCTCATTGAATGTCTTATCATCCAAATTCAGAGTCATAATTTATGACGAAATATGTTGCATTTTCAACATCATTTAACTCCTTTCTTTCTAGTTGGACTATAATGTTTAAAGTGATGCTGCTTTAACCCATTTTCACTCATGATCATGTCAGAATTAACAGTGTTGTGGCTGAAAAGGAGGTTTGTAGGTTGGAGATTAGTGGAAGCCAGATGCTGTTCAGCTGTGGCTGTGAGCACTATACAGCCACCTGGTTAATATTACAGATATCCTGCTCCATGGATAAGCTCACAAGAAGTTAGTATAGGCCTTACAGCATGGTCCACAACATAAACATTTACTAAGTCCATGGGAATTCAAAAGGCTATAGTGGCCCCGATAATAAAATAATGAATTAAAACCATTTACAACTGATGGCTGCAACTAACGATATTTTGCTATTCATTTTTGCTATCAATTAATATTTCAACTATTTTTTTGATTAATTGATTAATAATCAGATATCTTGATTTTTTTTTTTTTTTGCAAAATTTGAACAATGATAACTGAACTAATACTTCAGTGGACCCAATTCAAAAGATGGTCTGTCCACACACTGTATTTTGGACATAGATATACAGAAAATAGATAGCATTTGTAGAAGCCAAAATGTAGCTTTAACTGGAATAAACAACTACATGCTAACAAATCTTAAAAATTACAATGACATTATTAGTACTCCTATAGACTGACTATAAATATGTGGGGATTGGGGAACTCAAAGTGTGTACTTGAATCAACATGGACAGTATCACCAGTGTTTGCCCATGCTTGGAAATTGCTTTTATTTGAAATATCTATGCATTTCGCCATATTAAACCATTAAAAACATGATCATTTACGAGCTTTGGGACGACTGAGCAGATTGTGAAATCATATTTACAGCTGAAGACTGTCTAAACCTTAGGGGATGTGTTAATTACCTCTGCACTGCTGTGAAGTCAGTCAGGGCTCAATTTCAAACCACATTCAAAAAGAGGTGTGGCTTAACAAAGACCTCTACCACAAGAGCACATCTGTCATTGATTAGCATTGTCATGTGTTGGCAAACCATATGTAACCAAGATAGTTTTATCAGATATACCATGCATCAAATTGTAATAGATTTAATCAAAAAACTATGAACGTGTCTCTTGGTAGAATTGGAAAACAGGGGGCCCTTGTTTTACCTCAAATATAGAAGGATCCCCCCTTTTTTATTTTTTTTATTTCCCCTGGTGTTCATACAGGCCATAGGTCAAAGCCAGTCTGACCTTAGCGCAATTTTTTACAGAGCACAGTAGTCTTATTTCACTTGTATCAACAATGAACCAAACGTTTTTCAAATTTACAGGGTATATTTTGTTCATCGTAAATGTTTTGGCCGACCTGAGCCAGCTTAAATCATGTTGTTGAATTGGGATTTGAAGTCTAAAACGTTTAACCCTACATATCTTTATGGTAACACTGAATATTTCTACAATAAACAACTTTTGGGCATAGTTTTTAAAGCTCATGCATTTTTTTCCATTTTCCATTTTTGGGGCTTTCTATTGGCTTATACACAGGCCTGAGATGTGCTGATGCTGCTGGTATAATAAGACAAAACCTTTTCCAACAGTTTATCATTATGGCACACAAGATATACAGTGCGTTTAGTCTGTCTTTATGTCTCTCTATAAATGCTCTGAATCATTACTAAGATAATACATGCTCGTTCATGTGTTAATTCTTTTATTTTTTATTGTTTGTGTTAAAGCTGCATTGCTCTATTTAGTACTAAGCTTATGACCAAATAAAGGGATTCCTTAAACCATTATTTTATTTTCATTGGAAAGTCAGATGTGTATGTGGTGGGTCGGTTGATCAATGAAGATAACAATTAAATGTATTTCGCTTTTTGATTAACAATGTTACAAAAAGCAATGTAAATGAAAGAAATTGATGGCAGCCTAATGATTTAAAAATGTACAGTTAATATGATCATGTGGGACTACTTTGTGCTGAAATATTTCTGTGTTTTTGATAAAGCCTAGTGCACCGAGCTGTTTTTGAGTATATGCACTTAAGTGTCCCTTCAATACAAGCATTATGCCTGGGCACAGCTGCAAGCCACAGTTTAACAATGACTTCACTATCCTTCTCAAAGATCAAACCTTTTCTTCTCTTCACAGAAACCACTGCACTGTCCATGTCACAACCACAAGACCCCCTCAAAATGCTTAGTATAATGTCCATCAATCTTGTTAGTCTTTTTTTGCATTGCCTTGACTTTGTCAAACTGCAGAATCTTCTTTGTCTTGAGGCATAATGCAGTCATGTGAAGAGGGCAGTTTCTGTGCCAAACCCGTGGAAATGGCACAAACAACTAAGTCCTATGACCATTAAGTATTATAACAGAAATAACCACCGCTGCTGAAGTCATTGGCGTGTCCCCAGTCAGTAATCAGCGGTCTGCAGAGGCCGTTAAGATCGCTGTGATGAGTTACA
Organism: Philypnodon macrostomus; assembly: GCA_036025475.1. NCBI lineage: Eukaryota > Metazoa > Chordata > Actinopteri > Gobiiformes > Eleotridae > Philypnodon > Philypnodon macrostomus. The sequence goes on along the minus strand of JAVQKC010210143.1, from coordinate 27,596 downwards.
GTAAGAAGGAGGCACAATGAATGAACGTTGTGTGAGGAGTGTCTGCAGCCGTAGAGATAAAGAAGACTATGGGTAGTCTATGGGTAACCTGAATCTAAGGGTCAGATTCTGATGGCAATGTGAATAAGAGATGTTAAATAGAGTAGTAATAGAGGGGTATTGTCATAATAGCTATGTTGGGGATATTTGGGTAGGCTAACTGTATTAATGTCAATTTAAGCTTAAGTAGAAGACTAGTAGTCAATATTGGATATAAATTAAAACTTTGAGACTAAACTAGAACAAAACCTGGTGTAAACTGACTATTTTTAATACACATTTACTGTATGTTAGATGGAGGACCATAAGATTATTGCATATACATTTTGTGTTTAGTTAGTTAGTGTTCATGCATGTGACCAGCAGGTTACATTAGACCAAGCAAATGAGATTAGCTGGTGTCTGTTATAATATGCATGAGCAGTCGTTCAGTTTTCCTTGTTGCAGCTCTTCCTAATTGTAGGAAGTGGCTGGTCCAAGTCAGGAAGGCCAGGTTTGTTCGTGATGATCTGTCCAGCTGTATCCTCATTCACGTCACCACTTCAGCAGCACTCACACCCCCAAAGGAACACTGTCAGCACTTCAGACCCAGACTGGATAAAACCTGACACAACGTGAAGGAAAAAAATGCACAAAAAGCATTGAAGGGGCCTGTTATGCAGCCCTTACATACATTGGTCATTCAAATATGATGTCATGCTGAGGCACTGACTTTGTTAGGAGCTGAAAAAGCTTGGTTTCATCTTTCTAAATTAATAAGTGATGAAAGTCTTCTTCCTTCTTCTTCCTAGTACTTTCCATTGTTAGCATTGGCTGTTGAAGTGAAGTGGATGTGGCCAGCAGGGGGAAAGAGGGCCTTAAACGGACATGAGCCTATATTGAGATTTTTCAGTAGAAAGAAAGCAACAGCTCCCGGATAAATAAGCACAGTAAATTGTTTAGAGGTACTAAACAATTTTTTAAAGCTTGAAAACATATGGCCCCTTTAAGAGTGAGAGGGGCCGGATGAGTTTTATCTAATCTTGGGACTTCTTGAGCTCCATGTGACTGTCTGAGGCCCAGTCGCTGTCGGGTTGCATTGATGGGAATGGGCCTTGCTGTTTTCCCATGACAACATTATCATTATATTTCTTCATAGGGCCTCATCATCACCCGTATCCTTCTCAATGGAAGCTCACAAGACACTTACACCTCAGGGTCTAAACAGGCACATTATCTTACTCTTATAGATACTATTATATTTCATTGCCAGACTAGAAAAGAATTTGACCTCAGTGCATTGCAAATTAAAAGAGCATGAGACAAGAAAGTCAGATTTAGTCAGATTTGAGCAAAATATCAAATAAGATTCGGTTTCAAAGAATCAATGGAAACTGGCCTCCTCTCAGCATTTTATCATTTACCAGTTTACAGCTGGCATCATGGCATTGATCTCACTGTTGAGTCAATTACTGGCAATTGATTTGGTTTGTTTTTGAACTAAATATTTTTCTTGTCTTCACAGATCGAGAGGACCAGTCCATACTTTGCACGTGAGTTTGATTTCAATGTAATAATATAAAATGTTATGCAAAAGTTTATACAACAGAACAACACCGCAGGGGCCTCCCAAGTCATAATAAAGTCAGAACTCTCACTTATAGGGTACGTGTCAAGGGAGCAGTGAAGGAATTTTACAGCTGTTCAGGACAGACATATTGACGTAATCCATCTCTGACCCATACACACTGCTCCCAGAGGCCTTGTGCTTTGATCCGAGTTGAACCTGACCTTAATAGGTATCACTAAATAGGTTAGCAAGGCGTTCAGTTAACCATGGGCTTCCCTCTGGAGTTCTGTCTAGCGCTCCAGTCTATATCATCATGCATCAGAAATATGTAGTATAATGAAGACAACATTAAACTAAACCAGCGGTCGTAACTTTGGTTGGACACTTCACTTATGTTGACTTGTATGTGTTTAGTGGAAATATGGTGGCACACTATTTGGCTGCCAAGTCTCTGTCAGTCTGCCCTCTGGCTAGTTTAGCACCACTACTACGTGACTAAAGCGGAGGGTCTGGTATCTTGCTCATAGCAAATAATTTTTTGTCCTTTTTGCATACGGACCAATCACGGGCCATTTACGAGCCACAGCTTTGTGTGTTTTGTTGGCCATGTCATATACAAACTTTGCCAACATGATTTCTGTGTGCTGCATGTGTGACTTTTTAGCATCATGTCTAGCATTTCTGATTGGTTTACTATATACATCTTTGTATAGAATAGGAAAAGAGCTAGTGACTGTGGAGAGATGTTTGTTTTTTTAACCCAAACAGCATTCAAGACTTTACTACAGTCTATCTTATTCACCCTTAAAGCAAAAATCTTTTGTGCATTTCTTTGTTTATGCAAATTCATACTTACTGTAAAACCTCAGGTATGACCTAAATCTAAACTGTTACCCACATTTGTGCACGGCCTGGTGGCTTTTTCTGGCAAAGCCACAGAAATAAAGTGAAGACCTTTTTAGAGGCTCCTTCAGCTGCTGAACCTGACATGGTTACACATTTGTTTCCTTTTTGACAAATTTAAAACAAAAAAATCCGCCTGTTGTGTGTGAGGCTTGGTTTAGCTCATTTATATTATATAACTTTATGATAGCTCTAAAGTATATCGTTGTGATTCAGAGTTTTAATTGTAAGTACTTTTGCACATTCTTTCCAGAGGTGAATCGGGAGCCGGCAAGACAGAAAACACCAAAAAAGTAATTCAGTATCTCGCATTCGTCGCCTCCTCTCACAAAGGAAAGAAAGACCACAACATTCCTGTGAGTATTTCAACCCCAGTGTATTGTATAGTATCTTTTTTATTCACACTTTGCCATGGTTACTATTTGCTGTCAAGCTAGTTAAAATATAAATGTACAGTATGTGGCCACCATTTGCTTTGATTTATCTGTGCAAATAGGTTTTACAAAGACCTGGAGATGATCATCAAAGTGTTTAAAAAGTTTAAAGTTGTACAGATTGTGCACTAGCTCTAGGTGCACATAATCTAACTTTTACATTTGTTTATGTGTGACAAACAGCCAGAATCACCCAAACAAGTGAAACTACAGGCAAGTCTATATACATTTCCATTCAAACATGCATGCCTAACTAACTTTTTAGCACTAGTATTTGAAGTGACTTTTACCTATGCACCAAAGAATTCAAAACAGAACTATATGTATTCTCTCTTGTCAGGCACAAAATTCAGTTGTAAGTAACTTGAACTCTGACCTTTCTAGATTGTAAGGTTCATGTTGTAGTTTGTTGTATATTGCTTGCTGTTGTTGCCATTCACAGACATGTGCATGTTGTGTTGTGTTGTGTATAGAAGCCCTATGTTTTGCCACCATGTGCTTCAAGTCTTAGGTCTTTTTAGTTTATCCATTATTAAGTATTGCCAGTGACCACACCTGATTTGAGGTATGGGTCATTTGACTACATAAACTTATAGACAGACATTATATTTGTATGCATCCAATGACTAACTAAAGCATTAATGTAATATCATGTACTTGTGGTTCCTCTACTCACAGCACACTAAACACTTAAAACAGCGTCACATTTAGACTTTTATTTTAAGCTTCTGTATCCATGACGTTGTTGCAGTTGTCAAATGTCCCATGATAACATTTCTCTTCATGTCCTACAGAGTGGAGCCCTGTTTTATGTGAGTAGTATGTACTGTAGTTCCTACCTTTTTACTCACTAGGCAAGGGGCTGCTTCACTCACTCTCTGACATTCTGCCTTCAAATCACTATCTATTATCGTAACTATATCTATTATAATGCTATGCTTTAACTTTGCATGAACTGGATTTATGGTTAGTGATCATTAAAATTCTCCTCACAAAACATATTCTTTCAGTAATAGTGTTTTTTGGGGTGGGGTTCTGTGACATGCTGAAAATATATACACCTATAAATGCCAAATAATATGTTTTTTTATAGCAGAAATCTAAACATCATTGCATACATTTCTTTACACGTTCTGTGGTTCCTAACTAGCTATGGTTTAGTAAATGTGAAATCTTGAAATAAAAAAAGAATAAAAACAGACTTACTTACTTAATATGCAGTGATTAGCTATCTCAAACTAGTGGCTGTCATTTGTCTGATCTGTGCTCTGTAGTGTAAGATGTGGGTCAGCCTAAAATTGCTGCTGAATTGGACCCCCACTGATCTCTGTAATCGGTTTGTTTTCATGCGTGTACAGCAGACAGTGGGTGACACTTCAGTATAATTGTAATCTCTTTGTGGGTTTTGCCACCACACTGACAGTAGAACATAGACACTGTTGATGTTAGCATTCAAAAATAAAGTAGTTGTAGAATTCTCAGTATAGCCATAATCACGTTACATAATCAAACACACTGAGCAATCTACCTCAGGTCAATAAGAATGAGCACGTTTACATTCACTTGAGTATCCCAGTTATGATTGGGTTTATTAAAAATCCAGGTTTTGTCTTTGTGCATGTAAACACAGTATTCTGATTACAGTATCTGGGATAAGCCAGTATCTCATTTTTGAGAAATCTGTTTACTCTACCTGGAAAACACTGATAGAAATACTGACCACTGCTGTGAACTGCGCATGTGCAGAAAGATGGACCAAAACAAACATGTCAAAACTCAGATCTCAGCAGTATTTGACAAAACTATGCAGCAGTTCATCAATACGGACATTTGTCTGCTTAACGCTAGTTAGGTATTGTCAGAAAAGTGCTGAATAACCCATGTTTGTTAGCAACTTAGCTACAGTGTTCAAGTTCACTACAGTACAGCCACTCACCCTCCCTTTACGTATAGGGATACTAGTAACCAGGTTTCCTTAAGTGCATGTAAACACACTCAATGAAAAATGCTTTTTAATTCATGGTCTGATGACAGCCATATACATGAGGCAGAGCTAGATGTAGGAGGTAGCAGTAGGTAAATAGGACATCAAGTTGTGAGAGAAAAGGATGCAGAGACAAGGGTTAGCTGGAGGCAGATGAATCGCAACAGCCTTAAGCCAAAGAAGTCACAACCACCACAAAATGTATCTTGTGATGGGACATAGGGCCAGCTGTTATACGATAAGCATAAGGTCCTTACCTTATAAGGTTTTATCTACGTTTTAGGTCACAGGTTTTAAAGCATGTCACTGTTTCTATTTTTAGAAAATCAGTCAGTATTTTGTATTTATATGGTGTGGTCACTCTCCCATCAGTAGTGAATCAACAGTATCTTACTTATTTTAAACATTGAAATTACTTTAGATTTTTATTTATCTTTTCAATGGGAATAATGCCATATACACTAGCACTAATTGATTTCACAGGACTTCTCTTCTGTCTATTCCCTCTCTGTTATTCAGTTGTCTTTGTCTGCATGCTTATGATCATTTATCTTGCTGTACACTTAATCTCTAATGATTAAAATATATTTGTTTTGACGGTGGTTTCTTTTCTATTTCAGGGAGAACTGGAGCGTCAGCTTTTACAGGCCAACCCCATCCTGGAGTCTTTTGGGAACGCTAAGACGGTGAAGAATGACAACTCATCACGTTTTGTAAGTTCTGGAAAATAAATTGTGCAGTTTCCACTAATTCAACAGTTTATTTGGCCTTCCCCCTGTTAGATTAGATAGAGAGATCAGGGTGTTGAAAGTCACTGTCATCATCTCTTAAATACATATTACCTCTTAGGATTTTATAGATAAATATTATTGAAAGTTGTGTTTTCTGCATTTCTTTCCTCAAAGGTTTACGCATAACAAATATTATTGCCTGGCATTTATTAGCCATAAAAATAAAAAACACTTTTGGTAGAGCCTTGTAACATGAGTCTTATTTATTAATTCTACTTTATCTTTCCGTGCCTTTATAGGGTAAATTCATTCGGGTCAACTTTGATGTGACTGGTTACATCGTTGGGGCCAATATTGAAACCTGTATCCTTTTGTTAAACACATCATGAGATTACACTTCTTGTTTTTGTGTCGTTGCGGGACAGTGTTTTCGTTAACACTTTCTCAGACTTACTAGAAAAATCTCGAGCTATTCGTCAAGCCAAAGATGAGCGCACCTTCCACATCTTCTACCAGCTGTTGGCCGGAGCCGGAGAGCACCTCAAATGTAAGTGAATTTATGGTTTATGACGTTAGTAATTTAAGTGACACAATCTAGAGCAGTGTTAGTAATGCAATGAACATCTTCTGTCCTCAGCTGACCTGCTCTTGGAAGGATTCAACAAATACCGATTTCTCTCTAATGGAAATATCCCCATCCCCGGCCAACAAGACAAAGACAACTTCCAAGAAACAATGGAGGCCATGCACATTATGAGCTTTGTCCATGATGAGATTCTGTGTATGTTCTGCTCAGTACTTTTTCAAAATAATGAAAACTGGAGTAAAATATTATTTGTTGTTGTCTTTGTCGTTGTTGTTGACATTTCTTTAATTACCTAAACCCTAATGAGATTAAATTTAAATCAAGGTTACCCCTAATACCTCAAATCAGAGCATGTGTGTGAGTTTGCTATACACATTCTTCTCTTATTATAGTAATGTTGTCTGCTGTTTGTTCTTTTATAGCCATGTTAAAGGTGGTGTCTGCAGTGCTGCAGTTTGGAAACATTATTTTCAAAAAGGAGAGAAACACGGACCAGGCTTCGATGCCTGATAATACTGGTTAGTACAAAGTACCAAATCACCACACCCAGATTTATGCTATTCTTCTCAAAAGCCTTTGTCAAGCTGCCCTTTAGCTGCAGAATTAAGAGGATTTACATTTAGAGAAAATGTGTCTTATGTGCCACTGTTTTCTGGCACTTAAAAGTACAGAGTCTTGTACTATAGATGCACTGCACCCAAATATTCACCAAATATTATGTTAATGAACGATGTCCATTAGCACATGGGTAATTGTAGTCTTGTAGTTTGTTACTTATTTGTTACTTTCTGTTTTAGCTGCTCAGAAACTTTGCCATTTGCTGGGGATGAGTGTAATGGAATTCACCAGAGCCATCCTTACCCCGAGGATTAAAGTGGGAAGAGACTATGTCCAGAAAGCCCAAACTAAAGAACAGGTCAGTTTGATGTTGCCCAGGAAATATTGTACTTTATTTTTAAGAGTCATTCATTTATCTGTCATTATTTTGTGCGGTAGAGGATCCTAAACTTTATTGTTAAATTTAGCATTGAGTCGCTTCCATAGCAACTGTGTCTGAGGTTCCTAAGATATCTTTCATTTCTATAATAGCTACACAAAAGTTACATAACAGGTTTTCAGAAAGTACCTACCAGAAAGTGCATATGTTTTGTTAATTGGAAAATTATATCTCAATTACTGTTTTAATTCAGCACACACTTAATATCTTGTGATGTTTATTTCAATTATAAGAAGTCACAATGTGTACAAGGGTTTTTTACTACTTCATTTTGAATTGTATTGTTTATGTTTGTGTGTGCAGGCTGATTTTGCGGTTGAGGCCTTGGCCAAAGCAACATATGAGCGTCTCTTCCGCTGGCTCGTACATCGCATCAACAAAGCTCTGGACAGGACCAAACGACAAGGAGCTTCTTTTATTGGCATCCTTGATATAGCAGGCTTTGAGATTTTCCAGGTATGAGGGTTGTCTCGTAAAAGTTTAAGCCTTACATTTGATATTTTCCAATTAAGTGCTTTGGTTATTGTCCTAATATTTATTTTTTGTTCCACCAGTTGAACTCCTTTGAGCAGCTCTGTATTAACTACACCAATGAGAAGCTGCAGCAGCTCTTCAACCACACCATGTTCATCCTGGAGCAGGAGGAGTACCAGCGTGAGGGCATCGAGTGGAGCTTCATAGACTTTGGCCTGGACCTGCAGCCTTGTATCGACCTCATTGAGAAACCGGTCAGTCTTACTATAAAGCATTTAAAATAAAAATGTTTGCCATGTTGTCCTTGTTCATGTGTTGTTGTTTTTAAGGCAAATGCACCTGGGGTCTTAGCTCTGCTCGATGAAGAGTGCTGGTTTCCCAAAGCCACAGACAAGACCTTCGTTGACAAGTTAACCCAGGAGCAGGGGACGCACCCCAAGTTTCAGAAACCACGGCAGCTCAAAGATAAAGCCGACTTCTGCATCATTCACTATGCTGGAAAGGTACGTCTATTTTAGTATCTTGCTACAATATTTTCTTTATTAGCTTTAGCTTAATCAGCCTCTTGTGATCTTTATAAAAATAAAACATGCACATGACAGAATGCCATTTTGGTTTAATACCAAATTAAGTCTTGCCACTTGTCACTTGACACTGATAAGAAAAGCATGATCAGAGAATTCCCCTAAATGTTTTTGCAAGAATGAAATGTATTTACTGTCTGTGGCTAAAAATGTCAAATGGATGTGGCAAGATCTGCTGAGTAGCACATCTGCTTAATATTAGATGTACTGTGTCACAAAGAGAAGAAAATCAATTCAGTGTGTCTAAAAAACAAAAATATATGTATATATAGATGCTCATGCTCCTTATTTTGATTAACCTCTTTCTTATTATTGTCATTATTACATTACTTTATGGCATTTCTTAACACTTGCCTACAGCCTTTGCACACTAATATTAATCTAGTTTTATTGTGACTGAATGCAGGTGGACTATAAAGCTGATGAGTGGTTGATGAAGAACATGGACCCTCTCAATGATAATGTAGCCACACTTCTGCATCAGTCCACGGACAAGTTTGTGGCAGAGCTTTGGAAAGATGGTAAGCATTAGTATGTGGAAGACTCTTTAACTAATATTCTTACTTACAGGCCTTTTATTAATGTGTCTCACTCTAAAACTAATAACAGCTGCCAGCGTTCTCAACTCTTACCTTTGTTTTTGTGATTTCTATTAATTTGATATCACCCTCCTCCTTTCCTTCTATCTTTCTTTGTGTTGTAGAGATTCAGACCATTCAAAGGGCTTCATTCTATGACAATGTCACTAGTCTGGATGAGCCTTCAGGTGAATGACTGGGCCGTGCTGTTGCAGAACTGGGCCAAAATAATAGTTTAATATGTCCAGCCTTTCCTCTTTCTGGCTTTGTTGAACCAGTATTCTCCCTGGCTGGTTTAAACCTATTTTCTTGTTTTTATAGTATTTTTGCCCAGATCTGGATTTTTGTTCCATGCTTCAGACGGTGCTGTGTCTGTCTTAGCTACAATGGCTTCCATCTGCTTCCAGGCTGCATGGCTCTGTCGTCCCAGCCAAAGCAGTTTAAGTAGAAGCTAGCAGCTAAATTAGATTAGCCAGTAGTTGGTTGTTCCCTCTAGTTGGAGAAACACACTTTCATGTCTTTATTTCATTTTCAAAGGAAGCATTTAGGATCTAGTTTTTCTCCTTTATGCGTCGTGATACTGCATTTTTTATGGTTCTAGTTTGGTAGTGGAAGTAGAGGAGTGAATTGAAGCCAGATGTTGTTCCTGTATTTATTTTGGCTTCGAGGTCACACTTCAGAGCTGTCCAGACACTGGGGTCACTTGAATGAACTCAAATGACTCATTGGATACTGGACCGGATTGCATCGTAAGCAGACAAAATGAAGGGCATGGGATAAGTAATAATGATAATGTATGGTGTTAGGGTTTAAGTGTTTTTTAGTTCTTTTAGGAGCTGCAAATGAGTTTGAACCAAAAGTTGTTAGACTTTGTTTCAGCTCAACACAACTCAGTCAGTGTATGGCATGACTATACCCATTGCACTCTAATTGCAGCCATTAGATAGAGCCATTAGCTTTTAGGTTGTTTGACACTATTGTATCATTCTTTTTCATTCATCTGCACTCATGTATGTAACGTAGGGGTGTGCATTATGGCGATGAAAGATTGTATCATGATATAAAGTTCTGACCATCTGCTGATTGTTGAGTCGTGTTACATTTATGCTCTGTAATATTATGATGATCATTGGATTGGATGTACATTGAATTTGTAGTTAAAAGTATTTTATGAAGACAATGATAGCAGTAGTTTTCTGAGTAAGACTAAAAATACGAGATCTTGGCTTAATACAACCGTGATATTATACTTTTTGTCATATCGCCCACCCCTAATGTATCTATGTAATAGTATTGTGTTTGTTCCTACTGCTACTAACTGCTCTGAACACCTCTGCAGTGGACCGTATCGTGGGCTTAGACCAAGTGGCCGGGATGAACGAGACAGCTTTTGGTGCTACCTACAAAACAAAGAAGGGCATGTTTCGGACTGTGGGACAGCTCTACAAGGAGTCGCTAACGAAACTCATGGCTACACTGCGAAATACTAACCCCAACTTTGTACGCTGCATTATCCCCAACCATGAGAAGAGGGTAAGAGACTTTTTTAACATGAAAGAGATACAAATTTGTGAAAAACTTATTGAGTGTAGTATTTGTCTTTTCAGGCAGGTAAACTGGAGCCTCACCTGGTCCTAGATCAGTTGCGTTGTAATGGTGTCCTGGAGGGCATTCGTATCTGCAGACAGGGCTTCCCAAACCGTATCGTCTTCCAGGAGTTTAGACAGAGGTAAGCACAATATTTTACCTTTACAAAGATATATTTTCCTCTTTATTGGTATGACTAGGACCATAGGACAGTAGAGATGTGTCAGGAAAGCAGGGACTAACCATTAGAAGCTGTATGTGTGCTGCTGCTCTACTCACAAGTGACTTCTTTTTCAACTTTCAACACGTTTTCGTCAATTACATTATTATTTTTTGTTTACAGATACGAGATCCTAACACCAAATGCGATTCCAAAAGGTTTTATGGATGGAAAGCAGGCTTGTGAAAGAATGGTGGGCTTTGTTTAACAGGCTGATTTTATTAATATTATATAATGACAAGAGCTTGGCTTGACTAGATGCTTTTAAACTTTGTAGATTCAAGCTCTTGAGCTGGACCCTAATCTGTACCGCATCGGTCAGAGTAAGATCTTCTTCAGAACTGGAGTTTTAGCTCATCTTGAGGAGGAGCGGGACCTGAAGATCACTGATATCATCATATACTTCCAGTCTGCGTGTCGTGGGTATTTGGCTCGCAAGTGAGTGTCATTTGTTTTAAAAATCACCTGTCGTCCATTGGTATGTATTGTATATCTAATCACCTTTTGTCTCCAGAGCCTTTTCTAAGAAGCAGCAGCAGTTGAGTGCATTAAAGGTGCTTCAGAGGAACTGTGCTGCCTACTTAAAGCTCCGACACTGGCAATGGTGGAGGCTGTTTACTAAGGTCAGGGCCAGAACTGTTCCCTATTTACCATTATTACATGCTTGATATGAGAAAAAACATTTAATTAATAATAGTATTATAATATTGCGATATTGATATTTCTCTGATAGTTAATGTAAGTTCATTTAGGCAGAACTAGTTGTATATAGTTCTTTTCTCAAGACTCAAAGATGCTTTACAATTCCATTATTCATTCACTCCTCAGTCACACCCGGTGGTGGTAAGTTACTTGTGTATCCACAGCCCTGGGGCACACTGATGGAGGTGTGGCTGCCAGTCTGCGCCTACGGCCCTTCTGTCCACCACCAATCACACAACCACATTCATTCATTCATAGGCAATGTGGGTTAAGTGTCTTGCCCAGGGACACAACGACAGTATGCGCTCGGGCGGTGATTCGAACCCTCTGGTTGCACTGCCGGTGTCAGTTGTTTTATTCACTAACGTAAAAATCTGAAGACTAGAAACTTAAGACTGAACAAGTAATAAAACAAGACCAAAATAGGACTAAATAAGGAAATCATAACTACTGTAGTCTTTAATAATGAGCTTATTTACCTTTTATTTTATTTGTAGGTGAAGCCTCTGCTGCAGGTCACTAGGCAGGAGGAGGAGCTTCAGGCCAAAGATGAGGAACTGATGAAGGTGAAAGAACGGCAGCTCAAGGTGGAGAATGAATTAGTGGAGACTGAGAGGAAATACCAACAGGTATGTCCCAGGGATATAGGCTGGAGTAAACATTTGGGCCATTGTACATGTTTTACGTTTACTGCGTGTGTGAAGACGAAAATAAAATAAAGTAGATACCATAAGAAGAATCATAAGTCGTTTTGTATTATAGCTTATGGAAGAAAAGAATATTCTGGCCGAGCAGCTCCAGGCCGAGGCAGAGCTTCTTGCAGAGGCTGAGGAGATGAGTGCTCGGTTAGCTTCAAGAAAACAAGAGCTGGAGGAGATCCTGCATGACCTGGAGTCCCGGGTGGAAGAGGAGGAGGAGAGAAACCAGAGCCTGCAGAACGAGAAGAAGAAGATGCAAGCACACATCCAGGTCTGCTTTATCAAAGATGCTCCGAAAACAATTGGCCGATAATGTTTTTGAATTACTGATTTTCATATGAAGGAAAGGGGAAAAAAAATCTTCATAGAAATAACTGCTTTAAAATATAATGGTTAATCCAAAATGTAGTAAACAGAAACTTTTCAAATTGGCTTTTATTTCTGTTTCTGTTCTGTGCAATAGGTCAACATCAACGATCTATACGATACTGAGTCAACCATGTGAATAAGGGTCAATACCGATAATGACCCGTTACCGATGTGCATCCCTATTTTTTTGTTGGCATAAAGTCACAATTTCAATTTTATCACAAGTTAAATGAATGTACTTCAAATCCAGCATAAATGAATTCACTGTAGCACAATTCAACAATCTACTCAGGTTAGCAGATTGTCATAACTTCACAATTCAATATTTTACCACCATTTTGTCAACCCCTAGTCTACCTAATAAAGTGACCAGTCATTGTATAGTTTGGCATGTAGCAAAACAGAATGGTGACAAGTTACAATAATGACTTTTTACAGGATCTCGAGGAGCAGCTTGATGAGGAGGAAGCTGCTAGACAGAAACTTCAGCTGGATAAAGTCACAGCCGAGGCCAAGATCAAAAAGATGGAAGAGGACATTTTGCTGCTCGAGGACCAAAACTCAAAGTTCCTCAAGGTAACTATCGAATTACTGAAATATCACTTATCAAGATGCAAAATAAGTGTGTAACTTAGGTCAATATTTAAATCTTTCACAGGAAAAAAAGCTGCTGGAGGATAGGATTACAGAGATGACATCCCAGCTGGCAGAGGAAGAGGAAAAGGCGAAAAATCTTGGCAAAATCAAAAACAAGCAAGAAATGATGATGATCGACTTGGAAGGTGTGGGACCTCGAGTCACTTATTCACTAAATGTGTCATTATCAAGCCACGGGTTGTCCTTAGCTCAACTTACATTTGTCACTTGGTTGGCCCTTGAACACTTTCACCGTTTACAGCTCTAATTAGTTGCAAAGTAGCTAATCTAGTTACTCAAGTCAGGCTGCTAGGAAATAGTGTGTGTTTTTTATGACCCACTTGTAACTTTACAGATTTGTATTATGTAGTAGTTAAAGCTGTAGGTTTTCTCATAATTACTATTTTACTTTAGTCTCTTCACGGCCTGTACAGCAACATCAAATCGGGATTTGCAAGGGCTAGACATTTTTTTTTTAACATAATCTTATTTTAGGAAAGTTCCAAACTATAGCTTTAAATGTGGTGCCTTGAATATTTGTATTTTTTCATGACTGTTTAGAGCGTTTGAAGAAAGAGGAGAAAACTCGTCAGGAGCTGGAGAAAGCCAAACGTAAACTGGATGCTGAAAACACCGACCTCCAGGACCAGATAGTGGAGGTCCATGCTCAGATCGAGGAGCTGAAGATACAGTTGTCCAAAAAAGAGGAGGAGCTGCAGACCTCACTGGCCAGGTCAGTGAAAGAGGACAGGTCTCATGAAGAAAAAAGAAAAAACAAATATGTGACACTTGACATGACAGTACGGCTGAAAACTATTTGTTATTCAGTAACCATGTTGAATATTATGATCAAAACATGTATATTTCCTCTTTATGAATGAGATTTTTTACTAAATTTGAACCAATTGAAGCTCAAACTATGCCAGCGGAGGACTTCAGGATAGCGCATTTTACAGACAAACAAGGTTTTTCATTTTAAATGTACTGTTTTGTCTTAATTTCTGCTCTGTGTGGGTTGTAAAATGTTTTTATCTGAGCAAATGGCAAGTTTTATCTGTATAGTCCAGTTAGCTCAACGCTATTTAGTTGACCATTAATCCGATTAATTGTTTCAGCCCTAATGCTAACACAAAGCTGGGTTTTTAGTAGTTTCCTTCAGATTTAAAGGTCTCAGTAGATAGTCTGCATTACTGTATATATTTTGCTATTGCCATATTAAACACTTAAAGTTGGCTTACTGTATATGCACATTCAGATGTGTCTGCTCAGTGTACAATGAGATTCAGACAACAGTAATGACAGGACACCTTGATTTTACATGTTAAATAGCTGCAGGGCTGTAGTGAATTCCCCTGATGTTTTTGCTAACCTCTTTGTCTCCCAGCTGTATCTCTTTTTACCGTCAGCAGACTGGTTCAGAGCGCTCATCTCAAATATAGCCGTGTCTGATTACAGTAAATTGAAGTTGATTGATGTCGTCGGGTCTGTGGCTTTATGCACATTATGGAATAAAGAGCTGTCTTAAGCTAGCTGTCATTTCACAGTGGAAATACAGCTATAATCGTCAGACTGTCTTGAATGATTATGTGTTTTGATCAGGGAACCAACCATGTCATTTGGGCCTGGAAAACACCTGCATCTTTACAAAAGTATTTTAATAATTTAGCATTTTTTCTTCTTTGCTGTGTCAAGGAATATCCATAACATTTTTTGATTTGAGATTTTTGACTTCAAACTAGATAAATGTTGCTTTGAAGGTCAGTTATAATGTTGGCGAGAGGTGCAGGCTGAGGGGTCAACCATAAAAATATGTCAGACTGATTTCACACACAGAGATCATGAGTTTAGTCACAGCTCTGGATAATTAGGCCTTAATTACACTCATGAAGACTCATCAGCGGCTATTATAAGACCAGCCTATATGAGCGTATGTAGAATAACTATAGGTTAAAGTCGACCATCTGAGCTGCTCTTGGTCACTGTGTTAATTATAAAGTGAATCCATAATTACATTCACTGTCTGTCCATGTTCCAAAACTTCTCTCTTTTAGATTTACAGCAGCAAACAGCTGAACATATCATTACATTGTTTTTCAAGCTACCCACAGCTTTGAGAAGTGCACCCTTCAGAATACATTAGCAAAGTGCTCTCCATACTGCCCTCTAGTGTCTGCACTTGGTATTGCATAGTCAAGATTTTAAAGTTACCTACCTTATACCTCCATCCATCCATCCATTTTCTTCCGCTTGTCCGAAACCGGGTCGCGGAGGCAGCAATCTAAGCAGGGAACTCCCACCTTCGACCACCTACCTTCCTAAATTCTTTAGGATATAATTTTGGAGTAGAAGACATTTGGCTCCTCATTCAAAAAGGCATCCATTTGAACTATATTTACAAAAAAAATTAAACAATACCATAAATAGTGAGTTAGTTTGTGATGGTCCCTTGTGTCTGCTCAGGGGAGATGAGGAGACGGCTCAGAAGAACAATGCTCTGAAGCAGGTGCGAGAGCTGCAGGCCCAGCTCGGTGAACTTCAGGAGGACTTGGAGTCTGAGAAGATCTGTCGAAGTAAAGCCGAGAAACTGAAGAGGGACCTAAGTGAGGAACTGGAGGCACTAAAGACGGAACTAGAAGACACTCTGGACACCACCGCAGCACAACAAGAACTCAGGTCTGTAGTATAGGCTTTGAGTAAATTTAGCTTCCAGCATTTGACGTCAATCTTGAACGATATGTTGGTAAATTAAACTTAAAGTAACTGTTGTGATAAGTTTAAAACACTTCAGACCTCTGTGATTCCTAGCCTTTCTGTGTGGATTTTGTTTTTGTTCTCCTCGTGCGGGTTTCCTACAGCCATATTTCCCCCCATCAACCTCAAAACATGCACAATATAGTGTTCCACCTAAATACTTACAGTAAGTTCTGCCTCGAGATCTGGAGAAGGGTCTTTGTCAAGTTGCTAGAGTGGCATTGGAAGGGTGGGTCAAATACAGAGAGCCCCTACAAGGACAATAAACAAAACCATATCTTACTTATCTATCGTCAATATCCATCTCCAGGACGAAGCGAGAGCAGGAAGTGGCAGAGTTAAAGAAAGCAATTGAAGAAGAGACTAAAAATCACGACGCCCAAATCCAGGACATAAGACAAAGACACGCTGTGGCTTTGGAGGAACTGTCTGAGCAGCTCGAACAGGCTAAAAGGGTAAGACCATTAAAAAAAAAACTGGAATATTTACTGAAAAAACTTGGTGCCAATCTGGTTTATATTCTGCAGTTCAAAGCCAACCTTGAGAAAAACAAGCAGAGTTTGGAGACTGACAACAGAGAGCTGGCGAACGAGGTGAAGTGTCTGCTGCAGGCGAAGACAGAGTCGGAGCACAGGAGGAAGAAACTGGAGACGCAGGTTCAAGAGTTCATGAGCCGTGCCACAGAGGCTGAGATGGCCAAAGGTGACCTGACCGACCGCACACACAAGCTGCAGGTAAATACACAGGCTCTGAACCATACTAATACATACAGTGTTTTGAAATAGCTCAGAAAATTGTTTTGTTCTCCCCTATTTTATTATTTTTTATCCCCATAGTGTAAAACTAGGCTTACAAATGCAATTGTTTTTCTGGTTCCCATCACAAAACAGGAAGCCTTCTTTCAAATGCATGATATATCCAACAAACGCAATATAATTTTTACTCTAGATATACATACTAGTACAGTGGATGCTTATAATGTATTGGATTATATTTTGACAGTAATTATTTTTAAAAAAAGCCTTTAAAAGTAAATTAAAGTTGTATTCAAATTATCCTGATGCTGCATTCCAGTTGTCCTCGGAGCTCGGAAGCCGGAGCCGGAGCTAGTGAATGGCTCAGAGAACATTAAAACCAATTTATTAAATATTATGAGATATATTTGTCACTTTCTTGTAAAATAGGGTAATTTTTTTAGATTTTTTTATCTCGGGGTTTTCCGAGTTGCTCCGAGTTTCCGACTCCGAGTACAACTGGAACGCACCATCACTACTAATTCGCCAGAAACCCTGGATACAAAAGCTCACTTAATATATTGTCCGTAGATGGAGCTGGACAATGTGTCGTGTATGTTGGAAGAGGCAGAAAAGAGAGGCATCAAATTGACCAAGGACGTGGAGAGTCTGGAGAGTCAGTTGCAAGACACACAGGTGAACTAGTAATACTGATTATTAACTGTTAACCATAAAATATACTTTATTAATATTCTTTTAATTATTATGTTTGACAATTTGTAGGAGTTACTCAAAGAAGAAACACGCCAGAAGTTGAACCTCAGCAGCCGCATTCGTCAGCTCGAGGAGGACAAGAACAGTTTGTTGGAGCAGCAAGAGGAAGAGGAGGAGACGAGACGAAACACAGAGAAACAGCTACAGGCCGTACAAGTACAGGTACGAGTCTACACTGGTGGGGCGGACCAATCATGTGGCAGCATTGCCGTGAGTAGGCGGGCTTTAGGTTTATCGACAACAGCAAACCTTTTAGCAAAACGAATTAGCAACATGGGGACGCTGAAAAACATAATGTATGATTCTATATTTCTACACAAACAATAATTTATTAAATGCGTTTACTACTTTATCAGTTCCTTGTTTGGCTATGTCTTATTAGTCAGAGTCCCAACTCCCAGTCACAGATTGATGGTTTGAACTCTGCCAAGCAAAGCCAATTTATTTATTAAGTTCTTTAAAATAACAGCAAGGTCAGGCAATAACAATAAATATGGTGGTACACTTCATTCTTTCTCTCCTTCCATCAATCGACGGTCTCACACAAACCAGGGAGTATGAGAATGAGAAGCAGCAGATTTGGCTTTTAATTCTTTGAACTAGAAAATAAAAATAGCTGTGAATAAGCTCTAATTTTGAAATAAAACTTCAGCTCCCTCACCATATTTCTGATTCTAGTGATTCTTGATATATCTTATGCTGTGCTATTGACTGAATAATATATTTTTTTCTCAAATACAGAGTAAAAATATCAGCTTTAAACATAGCATTTCTAATAGTAGCATTGTGCTCTTTCTGCAGTTGTGTGACTCCAAGAAGAAACTGGATAGTGACATGTCTGTGATCGAAAACCTGGATGAGGCCAAGAGGAAGCTGCAGAAGGACCTGGAGCTGTCTCATCAGTGTCTGGAGGAGAAGTGCATGGCCATGGACAAACTGGAGAAGACCAAGTCCAGACTTCAACAGGAGCTGGACGACCTTATAGTCAACCTCGACCAGCAGAGACAGGTGGCCTCCAACCTCGAGAAGAAGCAGAAGAAGTTTGACCAGGTACTACATGCATTTTTACTTCAGTAGATGTTCAATAATACAAGTATTTTAAGTGTTGTGTTATTCCTGGTTTAGCTGCTTGCTGAGGAGAAGACTATCTCAGCTCGTTACGCAGAGGAGCGTGACCGTGCGGAGGCTGAGGCCAGAGAGAAAGAAACCAGACTTCTGTCTTTGGCCAAAGCTCTTGAGGACATGACTGAGTGTAAAGAGGAACTGGAGAGGTTCAACAAACAGCTGCGAATCGAGATGGAGGATCTGATGAGCTCAAAGGATGACGTGGGCAAAAATGTAAGACTCTTTGCTTCTTTAAGACTCTCAGCTCAGGTGGTGTGAGTTAACTTGTGTTTTGAATAGGTGCATGAGTTGGAGAAGTCCAAACGCACTCTGGAGCAGCAGGTGGAGGAGATGAGGACTCAGCTGGAAGAGCTGGAGGATGAGCTGCAGGCCACAGAGGACGCCAAACTGCGTTTGGAGGTGAACATGCAGGCCATGAAGGCACAGTTCGACCGAGACCTACAGACCAGAGACGAACAGGGAGAGGAGAAGAAGAGGGCACTGGTCAAACAGGTAATGTACTAGAGCAAGGTTTTTCTGTTTATAATAAAACAGAAACACATATGGTTTAACATAATGTACATGATGTTTCTGTCTTCTCATTAGGTGCGGGAGATGGAGGCAGAGTTGGAGGATGAAAGGAAGCAAAAGACTCTGGCTGTTGCATCTAAAAAGAAGCTGGAGATGGACCTAAACGATCTGGAGGGTCAGATCGAAGCCGCCAACAAGGGCCGAGAGGAGGCC
Organism: Philypnodon macrostomus; assembly: GCA_036025475.1. Classification (NCBI taxonomy): domain Eukaryota; kingdom Metazoa; phylum Chordata; class Actinopteri; order Gobiiformes; family Eleotridae; genus Philypnodon; species Philypnodon macrostomus. The sequence continues at coordinate 8,418 of JAVQKC010210143.1, read as the reverse complement.
ATTAAACAGCTCCGAAAGCTACAGGTGTGTACAATGGCTCTATGTAAACATACTGTACTTATATACATATATTAAGAACTGCAGCTGTACTGCGTATTGTCCATTTGATCAATAGAAATAGTTGTGTAAATCTTTTGAAATAATCCTGTTAAAAGTGGGTTTCCTGAAGTTGCTCTTTTGTTTTGCTTAGACCCAGATGAAGGACTATCAGCGGGAACTGGAGGAGGCTCGAGCCTCCAGAGACGAGATCTTCTCTCAGTCGAAGGAGAGCGAGAAGAAACTCAAAGGCCTTGAAGCAGAGATCCTGCAACTTCAAGAGGTAGCCTATTTTGTCTTATACATAACTCACAGTGTGGCCATAGCCAATACAGATTTACATGTGTTGACTGTTTTTGTAGGACTTTGCAGCATCAGAACGAGCTCGTCGTCATGCTGAACAGGAGAGAGACGAGCTGGCCGATGAGATCTCCAACAGCGCATCTGGAAAGTCAGTAGATCTCTTTTGACAGTGTTTAGTTCATTGTCTGGTGTGGACATTATCAGACAATTACCTTTGTTTCAGGTCGTCTTTGTTGGACGACAAGAGGAGGCTGGAGGCCCGTATCACTCAGCTGGAAGAGGAGCTGGAGGAGGAGCAGGGCAACATGGAGTTGGTCAATGATCGTCTCAAAAAGAGCAGCATGCAGGTAAGGTTTACTTTAGAATTACTGAAGTGTGTGGTCCTTAAAGGATTGTTCAGCACTGTTTTCTGTTGTCTCTTCCTGCAGGCAGACACTCTCACCAGTGAACTGGCAACAGAGCGCAGTGCTGCACAAAAGGCAGAAAACGCCCGGCAGCAGTTGGAGCGACAGAACAAGGTCTGTACGATTTAAACTAAAACATATTAAACTGTTCCACATGGGGGCAGCAGACTTTTGTACAATGTATAAACTAATACTCATGACGCTGATGTTTTGTATCGAACAGGAGTTGAAAGCCAAGCTGGCCGAACAGGAAGGATCTGTCAAAGCAAAGTTTAAGGCCTCCATCACGGCTCTGGAAGCCAAGATCCTGCAGATGGAGGAGCAGCTGGAGCAGGAGGGCAAGTATGTATCGACCAGAGTGAGGCACATAGTGTAAAAAGTGACTTAGACCTAGCTGCAGTAGGCTATATAAAATTGCACTTCTTATTTGTTTTATCTCATTTTATCTTGAGCTCAGTTTGAAAGTTTAATTATCCTTTTTGCAGAGAAAGAACAGCAGCCAACAAAGTGGTGCGTCGGACGGAGAAGAAGCTGAAGGAGGTGATGATGCAGATGGAGGATGAGCGTCGCCATGCCGACCAGTTTAAAGAGCAGGTGTGTATGATTGTGAGAGACTGTGGCTGGGTCTACCGCTGCTCTGCTCGTGTGTGTGTGTGTGTGTAGTTTGGCCCACAGCTATTCTGTATAAGGACAGTGCAGTAAATGTGCGTTGACTCCTCTGTCTTGTATATATGTGTTTGTGTATATGTATTTGTGTGTATGTTGTCCTCATGTGTGTGTGTTTTTGTAGATGGAAAAGGCGAACACTCGCATGAAGCAGCTGAAGCGGCAGCTGGAGGAGGCCGAGGAAGAGGCCAGTCGAGCCAATGCCTCTCGACGTAAGCTCCAGAGAGAACTGGACGACGCCACAGAGGCCAGTGAAGGTCTGTCACGAGAGGTCAACTCCCTCAAGAACAGACTCAGGTTAGACAACTACTTTGTATCAAAAGTCAACTATTTGTAGTAATGTCTGTAGTCTGCTGTAGGGAGTGAAATAGACAGATACCTTTCTACAGTGACAGTGTCTGATTTTAGTGAAACCAGCTCAAAATATTTCCCAGAATGTTTATGTCCTTCATTTGCTTCCAGACGAGGGGGTCCAGTAAGCACCTTCTCCTCCTCGAGTCGCTCGGGACGCCGAAACCTTAACCTGGACGGAGCGTCTGTAGATATGTCTGACGATGACGCTGACAGCCGTGCCAGTGACTTCAACGACACACAAACTAACGCTGAATAGACTCTTCCTTTTGGCACTTAGTCCTTCCTCAGTTTTGAGCCTCACCCAGTTCCTCCTTCGCTACATCCAGGCATAGCTCTTTTTGCTTTGAAGACACTGCATTGAACCCCCACCACTGTCCCAGGACTCACGGGACAAAGACATTTGGCACTGCCTTACTCCCCCGTCCCAGTTAAAATGTACCACTCTAGTCCATCAGGTATCTCAGCTTCTAAAGAAAGTTTGCATAGGTACTAAGTGCTTTCATATGACACTGGACTACGTAACATGTATGGCGCACTGCATACTGGCAATGCAGTTTATAAACTTTACAACATAGTATTTGATGTTCTACTCACCGGTGTTAAAAAAAGCCATCTCTTCACCCTTCATCTCAAAGTGGATCCCAGAGAGAAGCCTGCTGAGGTGTTTCTAGGCACCACTTGTTGCATGATCATCTCTTACAGCTAACACAAACTAACATCTCTGGACATGCGGTACAACAGGACAGACTGGATTTTAAAATATTTTACTGTGAAAAAGGCTGTTTTATTTTCCGTCGCTTCATCTCAAACATTTAGCAAAACGAATGTCTAATGTGAACTGGATATCTCACTATGTTGAACCCTTTTGTATTATTGACCACTTTGAGCACTAGTGTTTTATGATGATGCTCTGTGAATGAAAGACTGGATCAAATGTCCCTGGAAGCACTTCACATGTACACTTAAATATAACAACTTTGGCTAAACGTGTCGACTTACTGTAGAAGAAAAGCGTTTCCTGCTTTGCCACAGTCCGTTGCTCTCACGGGTTACCAGATAGTCTTTCGTAAAATTCTCCTAACACAATGTATCTATAAGAAATATCAATTTAAAGTATTATTTTGACTTGGTTTTCAGGTAACCGTGAGAGAAACGGTTGTTGCTGCACTGTGCCATGGATTTGGACTTTTTCGTCAATGCGCTCAAGCACTTAGTATTAAACTCTGAAAATGTTACTAATATATATTTTTTTTTAGCAAATATACTTCTCCTCAACCCAATCACTAGAGTTGACTTTTTGCCACCATCTTTCACTCGGTACATGCATGGTACGGATGGATGTCTTTGCCCCATCTTCCAGTATTAACACTTCAATATGTTTCTTTGACGTGCCTTAGACACTAAATAAGAACATACATGGGCAAGGACCTTCTCCAAAAATGTGGTAAACTTAAAACAGGTACTCAACACGGTTTTTCTTTCTATTATGTTTTTGTTGTGGTAACTTCATATCATTTCTGCTGTGTACCTCAGTTCATGCTAGATTTTTTGTTTTCGAGACACCAAGCTTTAACATCCACAGTGGTAGTTAACTTGATGTTTTTTCTCCAGCTGGCTGTTGACAACCAGGCGTTCGAACTGCAAATAGGTCACCATTATTTCCTGTATACCTGTATTTCTAGATAGCAATTTTTGTTTTGTTTTTTTGTAAAAGAAAAAATAAAGCATATTCATTGGATCTGCTCCACTCTTAAGAGCCATTGCATTTTCAGATTGAAAATATGAGTCTATTTAGCCACAGTATTTAAAACACTGACTTTCCTCAAACTACATGCCAAAACATCGAGGTAGGTGGGCAATGTGGTAGAAAATATCACAATGACAAAGTATGAAGCCACTTTAAAAAAGATTTTTCTCATAAAATACCTCCAACAATGAGGGCGAGATTATTTTGGCAATAGTCCCTCTGAATGGATTAACTTTGGTTGGAAGCTTTAACATCCACAGTTTATTTTCTGCTATCAGTGTCTTCATGAAACCCTTTTAACTACAACTTCAATGTAAATCCAATCCAAAATTCACCATAATACATTATTAATTCAAACACTGGCATTGTGACAGTAAAATGGTGGTGAGGAGCCGAGCATAAATGAGTGCATTGTTGTAAGACTAGCAGATCGTCATAACTTCACATCACGATACAATCTTTTATCGCCATATCACACGCCACATTGTGCAGTATACACTTAATGGCCACTTTATTAGGTAGACCCTATACTTCTTAGGCCAACAGAACTGAACTCGAGCTTTGGAGAAACTTTCACAGTAAACACAAAGACGACGTTGAAGATTGATGTTGAAAACCACTTGTGTTTAATTTCATAATGAACACAAAAATAATCTACAAAAGACCAAAAGAGGGTTTTTACCATTTAACCATGAAATGTATTGTTCCTCCCTGTCTGAATAAACACAATTTTAGACCACTGCTTCAATCACAGGGTTTTAAAGGTCAAGTCTGTAAGCCTGCTAAAATAAAATAAAACGTAAAAAAATGCTTGAAATTGACTATCTGACCCTGTTCTGTGATGTATAGTAGGTAGTCTGTAGTGACCAGGGGAGGGACTAAACTATACTTGGCTGCTATTGGTCAAAGTGGTATCCCACAAGGACTGATTTGATGTTGCTGTAGAGGCCAGGGGAGGAAAATAATAGTTTTGACAGATTACTAGCCGACTTAAATCATAGAACAAGGTCAGATAAAGGAACTTTTTATTTTTTTTAAACTTACGGACTACACCTTTAAGATAACTCTGATGACCACACACACACAGACGGATGGACAGACCAGCCGACCCCTTCTAAGAGACCTACTCATTCATCTTTGGTGCCTTTCTCGGTGCAGCTGGCTGTCCCACATTCACATCCCACATTAATTCGGGACAGACGGAGGGGACAGGGAGAGACTTTATAGAGGAAGAACAGTTTTGTTTTTAACAGAGGTAAATTCAGCCTAGGGAAGGTTTCTCTATATGCTTGAATAGAGGCTCAAACATACTAGTCACAAAAAGTTAGTCAAATGACTTTTGGGCAACATTTGTAGAAAATGCTAAATGTTCATGCCACAGTGATTTACAGCATAATACACTGCCTGGACAAAAAAAAAAGTCACCACCCCCATCTGACGCTCTCATATTTCGAGAAGCTTCTGCAATGTCAAATTTTTCACCAAGATCTTGTATTAATGATGGGAGTGTCGGACCATTGAGCAAAGCATTCTCCAGGACATCCTCAAGATTCTCAATGGGGTTAAGGTCTGTGGTGGGAAAATTATGTCTCCCTGAACCACTCTTTCACAATTTGTGTCCTTGCATTATGCCCGTGCCATCAGGGGAAAAAAATCTATTGGTGGAATAACCTTGTCATTCAGTATATTCAGCTGACCTCATTCTTTGGACATATGTTGCTGAGCCTAGACCTGACCTTTTTTGGCCAGGCAGTGTATGAAAGTAGGCCATTTATCTGAAACCTGGTGATGGTAATTAATAGATTGTGTTGTATTTTGTGAACATTCTGTAATTTCACCCAAGTTTAGTTTAATATCCCTAACTTTTTGTAACTAGTAAATAACACACATTCACACAGCTCCAGAAATGCACTGACGAGTTGAACAGAAGTCGAGAGCCAAGCGTCGATGACTTTTGCATTGACAGTCCTGCATAGATCTTTTTATCTCTTATGTTTCCATACAAACTAAGGCGTCAAAATTAGGTATATTAGGTTGATTTAATCTGAGGAAACTTAAAAAAAAATAATATATATAACTCAAAACATAATTCAAGTAAGCTACAATCTTGACGTGTGCCCTATTCCTCCTCAATGGACGCTCGATTCAAGTCATTTCCACAAAAAGAAGGTCCAGTGTGATTGAAAAGCACCAAAAACACACCGTAGCAGGAGAGTGGCCTTAACCCGACCAAGACCTAAATATATTCGTTCATACAAGATCATCTGTAACAAAATTAATATAGTTTTCCTATATGTACAGACACGTTTTTGTCCCTGTAGAACAAATAATTTATAATAAAAATTAAATTAAGCTACTACTTAACAGTCGTTTGTGGGAGCAGAGGTGACCAGCAACTTATTAACGGACACGGCGATTCCCACCGTCAGAGACATAAAAATAAAAATTCATCTGTTTTTCTTTATGTACTAACAATAGTCCTGTTTTTTTTTCCACATACGCTTAAATAGAAATTATAATATAGTGTTTCTTAGTACTCTCATCTGTACCTCTCACTCAGTCCACAGTGATCAAGGTCGGTCTAATGTAAACATGTTGACAACAGAAAAATAAGTCATAAAACAAACAAAAAAAATAAGTGTTTCTTCTTTCTTGTTCTCATACCCGGTTCGTTAGAAAACACATCATTGCCACTAGGTCCGTTTTATAAGAGGAGGCCCGTAATACCATTATGTTATATCATCATGTGAGTTCATATAAAGATTCCTATGGGCTGGGTCCAGGAGGGTGCGATTGGTCAGTGGGGCTTCCTCTTTGTGTCTCCTCCCTGGCTTTGGTTCGAATCTGGTTTAAAAAAAAAAAGCACGTTTTAGCAAATTCAAGCCATCACAATAATCTAACCACATGAAACACCAGTCTTGATACATGCATCTAGGGCTGCGTGCTAATGGTAGTGGATAAACCCAGAGGCATGCCAGACAGCAAACATACAATAACATTGAAGAGTGAGAATATAAAGGGTGCTTATTGTGACTGAAAAGATACAAAATGTACTCAAGTGTTGGCTACTCTGCCCACCTCTGTGTAGCAGTTATTCATCCATTAGTAAAAACATGGTAACCTTTGTGGCACTAACTAAATCCTATGGGTAGAGACAACCAACTTGATAAGGTATATTAACAATTTAATGATTAACTTAAACAAAATTTGGTCCAAAATGTCACTTAAAGCCTTTAGATTCTCATCCCTGGACATGATTCTAGATTTGAACAGGAAGATGGAGCGGAACACAGGCGATGCAGCACACCAGAGGACGGAGGTAGCGTTTTTTACCTGAGAAAGCAAGCTGCAAATGGGGAGGTAGAGCAGCCTGCGACCCTGACTGGAGACTCTTATAGAGATCTGGGGAGAGACGGGACGTTTGGGCGCACAAGATGAGAAGAAACGGCAACAATTGAGTGAAATATGAAAATGATGGAGCAAAAAAAAAGGATGGGTTTATGTTAAAATGAGAAAGAAGCGTCAACAAAAGGAAGCGGAGGATCAAAGTGAAGGATGAGAACAAAAGGCTCCGATGACACAGTGAGTTACAAAAGAACAAAGCTGTGTTTAACAGATGAGCTTCAGTGAATGATGTGAATGTTCTACTGTGGTACAAGTGTGATTTGACTTCTACCTAAGACTAGCACTCAAACCTGCACAGAGAACCAAAGGTAAAGTGTTCGGCTGTAGTTTAAGACCCTGTTTGTATTTGTAAACATGTACAAAAGTGTACGCAAAAATAAAACAGACTAAAATTCATTTTCTATGGAGAAATTAAGAAAATCAGCGAATGTTAGGTTGTATTGGACAAGTACTTAAACAATTGTTTGCCAGTGTATGCCAAATGCTAACCTGGCAAAAGACAGATCGATAGTGTAGCACTCTGCTATTCAGAGTTCTACACATCCATCTGGAACTGCTCCAGAAGAAAATGTCAGAAAAAAGGAGGAACTCCGACTGATATGACGTAGCCAAATAAGGAACTGCTAAATGAGTAAATTAATTTAATACATTTTATTGTGTGATTTTTATTGTTTTTGTCAAAATATGGCAGCATACATGATGTTTTTCTGCATCCCCGTGTTGCTAATCATTTTTGCTAAAAGCCTTGTTGTTGTCTGGCAAAGCTAAAGCCCACCCGCTCATAGCAATACTGCCACATGATTGGTCCACACCACCAGTGGGATAAGTACAAGGTGGATTTTTGTGAGTTTGTAAAACTACAAATCTCATGAGAAACCAAATGTAGCTCAATTGTTGTCAGTTGCCAAAATTTTGTGATAATTGTGTTGCTAATTTCTCCATAGAAAATGCATTATAGTCAATTTCAATTCTGGGTGCACTTTTTATAATGTTTACAAATACAAAAAGGGTTCTTTAGACTAATGTAATGCGACATGTAGTATTAAGTATCTTTTCATATATATCAGTAAATATTGTATACACATTAACATCAGTCATCGTTTTTTAAAGACTTTGAATTCCCTATACAGAAATACCACTCTGTACGGTCTATGATGTCCACTCACCCATCAGGTCGGCCTGTGCTAAGGGGTATCCTGAGTTGGAGCTGGGGGATGAGCCCATGCCAGACCCCCCCGGAGTTGCAGAGGGGCTGAAGTTGAGCAGCGGAGGGAACTGGAAGGGCATCGACACTGGCACCAGACCACCCAACATCCCGAAACCCAAGGGGAGAGAGGAGGGACTGCCCAGGAGTGAGGAGCCTGTGGCCGATACCTGAAATAAATAAATAATAATAATAATTCATCAATTTTATATAGCGCTTTTCACAACTACTCAAAGACGCTTTACATATTTGTATTATTCATTCACTCCACGGTCACACCTGATGATGGTAAGCTACTT
>JAVQKC010210138.1:0-10113 GCA_036025475.1 Philypnodon macrostomus | reverse complement strand
AGTGTCATTTCCCCCATTTTCGGTCTTTGTGAACTTTCTATATCACCAAGCACAGATAAGAAATGATCCAAGTTTCAACATATCGGGACAAGTAGACACACAGAAAGCTGAAAAGCCTCCGTGGAAAAGCAGTAAACCAAGGACAGTTTCCAATTACAAAACAAATGTCTCCGCTGCACCTGGTTCTAACGCAGGTAAAATTAAGATTAACGCAGAAGACCTATCTCTGACCAGATGGCAGGAGCTGAAACAAATAGTTCAGAGGGTGGGATTGTTCCTGGCTAATACTATATCCAAGCCGCTGCACCTGTCTTGTCTTATTGTGAAGGAATATGTAGCTATTAGCAGCACAGACAATGAATATATTCATTATAGAACAACTGGGTTTAATCCTAGTGTGATTACATCAGGAGGTATGGGAATCATTGCCATCTCCAATTCATTTGTGCTGGGGATAATGTATGCACATGCACCCCTGATTGTTAGAGGCAAATAACTTGAGTGCATGCAATGATTAGTTCCCCTTGTAATGATATTCTGCTACAATCTGCACTGATCCCACTAAAGCCCACAGTATCCCTTTAATCTGGAGACAGTTCAGCTCTGATACGATGGCTCATTCTAAGGCGCTACCATAGAACTTAAATTTCTCATAAACCTCGCGTAAACATAATTCACAATATTTGATTTATACAATCTAGCTTTCTCCATTCACATCACGTTCACATTTATAGACCGTTCGTTTCTATTTTTAATTACTAACCAGATTCTAACCACTCACATTGCAAAGACATGGTGCCTTGATTTGTTGATAGGATCTTCTGGTTGAGCAAATAAATGTTCTATAAATTATTCACACTGGTAAAAAATGAGTAACTATACCTTCATTTTAATAGGAACATTTTTCTTGCCATTAGACTTTTTTGTTTTGGGCCTGTAAATCCCACAAAGAGTTCATTTCAACATCATTCTTTTACATCTGCAGTGTGACGTACTGGTCTTTATTGACGCTAACAGTGGCTGTGATTCCTGCAGAGCTGTTCATCAACACACAGTTCTAACTGACTTATGTGCTGGAGTTTTTAAAGCATTTTCTTCTTTAGCATTGGTGTGTTAATTAAAGCATCATTTTCTTGCATTAGACTTACAACATGACAGGCTGTCTTAAGGCCTCCACACACCAAAGAAACCCCGCGAGCTGCTGAAGAGACGGAGAGACGTCCCATCTCTTCTCGTCAGCCCCATTTTCTTCATCCACCGAAAAGTCAAGCGGCCCAAAGACCGTGCATTGCACGTGATGTAATTACCTCCCTAAAGCTGCACTAGAAATTGAACAAAGATAACAGGAAGTGACGTATAGTAAAGCCCCGCTAAGCTATTGCTAAGCTAGTGCTAAGCTAGCCCTGTTACATCCATTACTTTTGACTTTTGGATCAAAGGTCCTATTTAAGTTTAAGGCTTGATGTTTGTAGTTTTGTCCATTTAGGTGTTTTTTGTTACTTTTTCCAGTAAATGCGCGGGCGGCATATGAGACTATTGTTGTGGTTTCAGGCTCTCGACACTGATTGGCGCAGCAGCCGTAGTACTAGGCCAATCAGAGTGCTCCGTGCGTAAAGACTCACGATGGTGTTTCATCATGCTCAATTGCCCCAAAACTGAACATACGGCTTTCGTCATTGGGGGATGGGGGCATACACATCAAAAATCCAGAGGTGAGTGATGGGAAAAAACGGTCAGATGGACAGCTTTATTCAGCGGTGACTTTACCACAGGGCCAGAGGGGGAGTGTCAGAGTAGGCATGTTTACAGCACAGGCTCTGTCACATTCAGTGAATGAGAAATTATATATATATATGGATCCAGACGGTTATTCTGTATCAGTCCCAAAATCTAATCACTTCTTCCTTGTATCATTCCTGATGTCTCCTCTTGCATTTCAGTTGGAGTATTTAGCATTTATCTGCCATCACCATGGGCACTCCAAGCACTTCAAATCATTTACAGTTTCAATGAACGGCACAGACCTGTCACTGCCTTTTGGACTTGAATGCCCTTAAGTCTGCTGTCGACAGATAGAGCTGTTCTCACACTTTTCTGCAGCTGAAAATATGAAACTCTTAAAGCTTCATGACAAAGCAGTATTATTACAGCTCAGTGATGTATTAGCTAGCTGCTAGCGCTTCTATCTCTAATTACCCTGCTAACTCATTATGGAAATGTGACTTTTCATTTTTGTTAACGACACGCCTATAACTGATGTCCTCGAATCTACAGTGTCCCGGACTTTGAGGAAGTTCTTCAATGGCACTGTTATTTAATCTAGAAGAGGCCTATTCACAGAACAAAATTCTTTAAAAATCCTGAATCCAGTGGGTGTTCTGGGTCCACAGAAGGCCCATAACTGACTGTTTCAGAAAACAAAATCAGACCATTAGTTTTGAGTTATTCTTCCAAAGAGTTAAAGACAAACAACCAACAAATTACCTCAAGGGAAAACATAAACCCTGAACACGTCTGTTACCTCTATAGTGCCCCCTATAGCCTGAAAGAAGAATGTAGTTTTAGGGAAATTAACAAAATTTGGCAAAAGCATCCTTCATTAACATCCAGACAAATCAAAAAAGTCAAATAGACCCTTCCCATGTTTGCCATGACTTGGGGGCGGGGCCTCTTAATTGCTCGTTAACAATATAAAAACCCTCAGACATCACACAATGTCTGATTAAGGTGCCTGTTGGTGCCACAGCAGTTGTGGCAGACGTATGGGGGCGTTTCGCTGTTATATACTGTACACCTTGCTGTTGGGGACGACGGCGTAGGCCTAGTTTGAATAAGGTAGACCCTTTATACACCAATAGACAGATCTGTTCATCAGCTGCTAAACATCATATTGGCCCACAGTAGAACAGACACATACTGCACATATAAAGTGAGCAAACTGTATAATAAAACACTAAACACTGTTCGATTCACATTGAACCATAAGACATTTTTAGACATACATCGGAGATAGACATGTGTGCAGTGGTTGAGATTTTGAAATAATTTGTTTGTCAGCATCACTCTACAATAAAGTTTTGGTCTTTGTTCAAAAAGCAAAAAGCACATTCATACATTCTTTTTGAAATAATGCAACCCTCTGCAATAGAAGGTCCCTTAAAAATAACTATGATTTTGTGGTTTGACATTTTTATTACACTCCAGTAGGCTCACGGCAGAAGTTCTCAAAGAGGTCTTTTGTGTGTTGTTGTACATGATGTACGTGATGTTGTTTTGTAATAAAGGCAGAAGGGAAAGTAAGTCCACACATACTCAACAAAAACAAAATGAAATGACTGTCACAACTTTAACCCCAAATCATTCCTTAATGGTCCTGCAAACATGAGTCATTTCCTAGCTTGACAAACAGTGTAGACAATCAAAAAAATCTGTACTACTCTTCTTTCTGTCAGCTCCTGTATGACAGATACTGTTTTGAAGAAGAGTTTGGATTCACTGTGAAAGCCAATGCAGCAAATAATAGACACTGACCTGTGGAGTCATGCCGTGGCAAAGATACATGATGGGAACATTGTCCGAGTCAGGCCCTTGGTCCAAACAGAGGTCATCTCGCAGACTGTTCTTCAGCTGAAAAATCAACAAGAAAAACACAGTTAAAAGAGCTGTTATGGCTTATACTAATGTGGATAAATATGGATGAATACACTTGGAGCTGGCAGGTGCACAGATAGGGCTTGTCCCTTTGCCCTCTGCCCACTGAAGTGCCCTTCTGATGGGCAGTTTTTCCAAATTATAAGACTTGACCCACAAAAAAATACTGTCCATTATTTTGTCTTTCTCTGCTGTCTTGGGCCATAGTGCAGCGTTCAGTGCAACACGGTTTCAACAAGAGATTAACTGTGGAAGGCCGCGGACAAAGGAGATTTTTTGAAGCTTTCCTTCAGTATTTGTTGCATGTATATACGTGAAGTAATTACGAAGATATCAGCTGTTGAAGTATTAAAAGCATTTATACGGCTTATATATAGGCGCACATCTAATTAACACGAATCGTCGAAAAAAAACCCCACGGCCATTTTTGATAGTCTCTCTAATGTTTGGATAAAAAAAGGATAAACACACAGATACAGATAGTACTTGCTGCATAAAACACAGTTTTGCCCGAGGACGAAGAGGCGAGAGGAGAGAAGAGAGAGGAGGGAGGAGAGAGGAGAGAGGAGAGAGGAGAGAAGAGAGAGGAGAGAGGAGAAGAGAGAAGAGAGAAGAGAGGAGAGAGAAGAGAGGAGGAGCAGAGGGAGGGCAGCATCTCAGACACAGACATGAGTGGTATAGGCCAAATCTGGATAAATCACTAAAAAAAAATAATAAAAAAAGAATTCATGTTGCACCTACAGTAATAATGACTAACATACATATGGTATTATGGTAAAAAGAATAATATTAACAAGTGTAAAACGCAAATGCATTTACTGTTTATTTGTGAGATTCTGATGATTGGGGACAGTGGTTGGGACCAATAGTTGTTCTGTTGTACGATCCACTCCAGCGTCACAGCCATTACACATAAACTCACAGGTGCCTCCCTTTCAGCTATTTGAACTTTTGATTTCAGTAACTTTTTGATTATTATATTTCATCATTTTAAGAGAAAAGAGAGGTGCCTTTAGCCCTACCATATCTGAGCCCTGATATATGTCCTAGTACAGTAATATAAGGTAATAGTCAAACAGTAATATATATAACAGCGATTTTAAGTATGATAGTGCCCTTTTGTGAGTTGAACACTTGCCCCCCAAAATGTCTGTGCACGTCACTGACTTGGAGCATAGTTGTCTTTTGCTGTTTTTAATTCTCCTTTTCCGAATCTTATACAAAAATATGTAAAAATGTTCCTCAAGTTTGTACAGTAAAGTAAATATAGTTACTACCCAGCTCACACACAGGTTAATGAAAAGCATATTAGTGCACCTAGTGAAAGTCTCCTGTCTGGCAAATGCTTCTTGTTTGTTTAAATAAATGCCACCAATAACATTCAGAGAATATTCTATTGAGTCTAGTCTCTCACCGGTGTCCCTCTGAGGTGTCCCTCTGCCTCATCTGTGTACAACATAAATTAGTGCATTATGACTGAGAGGTACGCAGCACAGCTCTAAAGTGAAGACTAATGGAGGCACTGCAGGATAATTACCACCCGCAGGAGAAAGTCACACAAATGCTTCAAGTAACCTTCACCTGCCTCAGCAACAACATAGACATATTTTAAAAGAGAAGAGGCAGTTTTTGGGTCAAAGGTCATTTTTTACATTTGGCTACAATCCACTGATAATTAAGGACTATATGGAAATGATCTGAAACATCTTCCTTGCACTTAAGAGTATAATGGGGAAATATACTTCCCCCTGAACTTTTGATGCTGTTGGAAGACTTCTAGTAACTACTTTTATTTTGCTGTTTTTTTGTGCTGCGTAAACCAAGGTCAGAGTTCAAGTAGCTATTGGTAACTCTATAAATAGACAAAAATTATGTTTAATGTTAATTTATTAGCTTGATCAAGGAGAGTATAGTTTTGCTGAGGTTACAAGGGTGGGGTTATATTTTGAAAACATTGCAAAAGAGTGAAAATACATTTATTTAAATTCAATTTGTTGATCCAGAATACAGTCTGGATTTGAAAACTACTGTGACATAGGGCCAATATTGTGTGTAAGTAGAAATTTAGACTATTGCAAGGACAGTAAAATTGGTGATGCTTTATTTCGGATGTATTGGACAGAAAAAAATAAAAAACAGGCAGCTCAGTTTGAACAGTGTTAAATGCTTTTTTCATATTGTATTATATTTTTCCTGTAAAATACAAAAGCCGTGCCACTCTTGCAAAGACATAATTGTGTATTACAATGTTTCAACCTTGGATGCTCGGAAAAGGTCACAGAAGCTACTTGAGCTGAATGTAAAAAGTATGAAATAAAAATACAGCATTTTGCAGATTTTTTGATTTCAGTGGAAGAAATAGCAGCACTTAAGTAAATGACCAAATGGCTAATCAGAGGCAAAAGCTGTAGGTAACATGACTTACTGTAAGCTTGAGATGGTATAATGCAATTGAAAAGAAGAATGGCCAATAGAAATAATTACTCAAAAACATGATTAAGTTACAGTATGTGGACCAAGAAACTGCAAGAGAGGAAACTGCAGCACACTGGACAATGGCTAGTCAGTCACAGGGCTAACATTCATATATAAGTGTCTTTGGACAGTGAGGAGGAAGCTGAGTACTGGGGGTGAACCCACAGTAACACGAAGAGGACATGCAGACACAATTGAGTGTGGTTTTGTGTTGGTCGATAATAATATAAATAATAATACTAATAATTTCTTACCTCCAGACTACATCACAAATAAATTGCCTTGTGTTAACATTTGGCGTGTTTGTTTCAACAGTATTCATGCACCTGGCCATCCTCACATTGACTATAATAACTATATATTTCAGCAAATTCTCAAGTAAGATTTTTTACATCTGTTTGGGGTCTTTTGCTCTTATTTCTATGTAAATCCACTCACTTGACAAAAACACAGCTTTTGTTCATTCCACCCACCTCTTTCCCACCTGTCTAGAGCACCTCTCCACACACACTCCTACAGTCATATCCCATTGAGAACTGTGGGCGTTTCAACTCAAATACACCAGATTTACTCCTGAGGCCCGAGCCCAGCATTTCCACAGTATCTCAGCAACAGCCTGTTGCAAGAATCCGATACTGCACCCGCGCCTAAGGGGAGAGTCCTCTATTCTCTTGGCTTAACTTTACAGAGATCAAGTGGGGCAGCCATGGAGCAGGCATGGGTTAAAAGGATATACTGTAAGAGAAGATTGTTCCCTCACAGTGAGAAGGTCCCTGATGTCTGTGGATTCAGTGAGGTCTTTTTGCATATGGAGTTTGCATGTTCTCTCTTACTCAAGTAAGAATACAGTTCTTCAAAATATTATTACTCAAGTGAAATTAAAAAGAATTTTGCAGTAAAGCTACTCTATGGAGTACAATTTATTTATAAAGTTACATAAATAAATGTAACTGAGTAGAACCCACCTCTGCTGATAGGCCGGCCCAAAACATCCCAAGAGAAAGTCTACACGTGTTGTGTTCCTCTTCTTCTTTATACTGTATTTATTTGTATGATTCCTTTTGTGTACAGCCCCTCGGCACAAGAACACACAGCCTGAAGCACAAGTTGGCCTTATTTAAAATTTTCAAGAATGAGCTGCACTGAATAGAGGAGAATAACAAAATGATGCAATCCCACTTTTCCTCTCAAAATCTCTTCCTCATAAAACTGAGATCAATGTCAATCTGGAAAAGAAATATTATTGTGTTGACTGATTTAATGAATGTTGAAATTCTATGAAAGCCAATCCCAGGTCAGGTCAGTTAATATGTTAGTGGTTGTAAATTTCTATATAGATTTCTAACCATACACAGTGACTACTTTCTCTCAAAAATTAGTTTGGGTAAAATTTATTTAACTGACTTTTTAAGTAATCAGCCATGTAATTGTGTGCTTGTGTACATTACATTAACAATATTATCACAAGCCTATCACTGTCATCATTATTAGGCCTAATTACTTTCAAAATTCCATTAAATGTTAGTACTGTCTAACAGCCTTGAGGCTGTAAAAGCAGTAAACACATACTATAAAACAACTGAAATTGCTACAGGCACAGACACTAATATAAAAACTTAATTATGGTGATATTAAGGTAATTATTGTTAGTAAAAAAAAAAGTTATACAAAATCAGAAGGAAGAAAGCCTCAAGAAAGTCACTATTCTAGCATTGACTTTAGACACATGGTTTCAAAGGTTTGGTGTGGAAGCCTAGTCCACACAAACGCCTGACCTAAACCCCTTCAACCATCTTTGGAATGAACTGGAAGAAAGAGATTGTAACCTTGACTTTCTTGTCAGTAGGCCTCATGAAATGAATTAGGGCTGCACAATATATCACACAATAATCATCATGAAAACATGACATGTCTGACATACACAGTATTTACACTGCTAAAATGATTTTCCTATTAGAGAATGTGTCGTGACTATATTTCAAATTCTTTAATTTAGTCCTACTTTGGCCTTGTTCCCGATAAGTCTTAAATTTTGCCTAAATTTGAACTAAATAAAGGAACGATGCCTGCTCAACTGAACTTGATATTACAATGTTCCACATTATCGAATATCAAATTAATTTCTCATATTATGCACCCTTAATTGGAATTACTGTCACTGCTGGTATAACAATTGTGTGCATAGAAGAGGCCCGGTGTGGGAACTATCTTCAGGAGACATTTCAGGTTTCATTTTCAATTAACTGCGTCCAAATGAAAACATGTCGAATGTGTGTTGAACTCAAAAAGGCATCATAACCAAACAAACTGAAACGCTCTAATATTTAAAAGCTTCTCTCCTTGTTGTCGTTTGCCTGGGTTGCTCTCTCTTGGTGCTGAATAAATCACAGTGGTGGTATTTGTCTGTGCTAGCTCTCAGTTTATTTGTGTCAAATATGTAAACTTCACATTTGCATATCTGAAATGTCACTGTGGCAGAGTGGGCCCCACACATGCTCCGTCAACAAATAACTCTATCAGCCGACATCCATTCAGTCAGAGGCGAGCCGCAAGTCAAGTGTTTACCCAACCACCAACCGCAGGAGCCTGTTATCAGCGCAGGGCTAATGCTACAGGACTTGGGCTGCAAACTTACATAGGGCTGGCAAAGTTAGGGACTGTGCATGGGTCTGGATTGTTTATTTTGTTAGATTTGGGACCTCCAAATAAGCAGACCAATCTATCTGGGCTTGAACAAGATCCACATGTTCACAAAGATGAACAGATGGGGGTACAAATAGTAATACTTTACCCTTGCGGGGTATGGGCCTACCTCTGCGGCTTTGGGCACGAGGTGGGTCAACACACAAGTTAATCAACTGTGCACCCCAATTCTTGGTAGTCATTTTCCTCAATGCTATTTTTATTGTTATTTAGACATTACTAAGAAAAGATAACTGATCACTATGTTCAAAACTCACAGCTTTATTGATTCAGCCACACAACTGGACACTACCTAAAACCACATGACTACTTTAATATGATATAACTACAATGATAAGTCATTTTCATAATTTGGTGAAATCCTGGTGACATTTCAAGAGTTAACACCTTGAAAGTAGGCTGAAGAACTTTTCCCCATTTTCATCAATATTTCTGTTGAGTCATACTTGTAAAGGGCACAAATATATACCTGTTCAAGCCGGGTTTTAATGGTCGGCGTAAGCCCCGAGTCCCAAATCTCCGAAATGAAAGGAATAAATGATTAGTGCTGAGACCAGGCCAAGGAGAAGTCATTTGTGAGGCTCTATCGCCAAACGCAGTCAAAGTGCCTGATCATTCTGCTAAGCTTTCAACAGATTACTGTCATTTTTCAATTATGCTAAATCCTCCCACAGCACAGAGTTGAGGGGGACCGAAATGCACTCTTTCACTGGTTACTGCTGAAGCGTCGATATCCTTACAAAAGACTGAGAGCACAATTAGCCTCAGCATTAATGGCAAAGTTAGCTTTACCTGAAATACTTGACATCAGAGGAAATAGAAGTTTTTACTCAGTCACTCGAGACTACCCCCAAGTTGTCAGACTACTCTCGATAATGCTCCCAATAATACTGAACTCTCAATAATACTGAACTCTCAATAATACTGCACTAAATCACTTTACGTAATATGTTTACTGCTGCTGCACTATTTGAATGTATCATGTATGTCACTACCTCACTGTCAACACTACTTACTACATGTGCAATACTATATCATGTGCAATACAAAATTCATCTGAAGTATTTTACCACCTGTGAAATACTCTACTTACACCTTATTTAATCCTACCTGCACTTTTGTATTTTTTATTGTACTTTTTATTATATGTTTATTATATTATTACTTATCTGTTTGTTTTTGCACACTTTTCTTACCATGTACTATTATTGCATGCTATTAGTACTTGATTATCTTAGCGAGTCATGCTCTATTCTTTGAGCTACAAATCACTGTGCAACATGC
>JAVQKC010210126.1:0-20006 GCA_036025475.1 Philypnodon macrostomus | reverse complement strand
TATTATTATGACCCCACCCTACAACAAACAGGAAGTCGGCCATTTTGAATTGAATTTGGGAGGTCAGGTATATTTGACAGCCTCTAACATGCACATACTTTGCCCGATTAGGCTCTAACCTGAAATATCTAATTACCCCCGGCCCTGAACACATCTGACTAATATGATAACAGTTACCTCTATAGCGCCCCCTATAGACTGAAATAAGAATGCAGCTTTAGGGAATTTTCTAAATGTGGCAAAAACATTCTTCACAAACATCCAGACAAATCAAAAAAGTGATTAAGGTGCCCGTTGGTAACAGTTGTAGCAGACGTACGGGGCAGACGTACGGGGTAGTTTTTGCCGATGTACACCTTGCTGTCGGGGACGACAGCACAGGCCTAGTTGTTTGTGTATTTGGTGGGGTAATTGGGGCAATGCCATTGTTGTGGTTTTATGTGTAGTGTATGCTACTGATTACTGTTGTTATGCTTGTTTGGCTTGTGTGTTGTTTTAAGGTCAATGTCATGGTCTACTGTCTTTTTGTTTAAATAAATAAAAAAGTAATTTAAATTAAGTCTAATATTCTGAATTCAAATTACTAGTAATAAGATATCCTTCTTTTGCTGTGTCAATGCTTTGGGTGATTGTTTATTATTGAACTTTAAGACTTAAGGCATAGTTATAAATTGAGCCTGTGGATGATGTATGGTTGCCAGTGTTTTGCATGAAACATGTATTGTATCTTATATTTGGATCAACTTTGTGTTCTCTGCAGATCCATTCCATCCACCAGCGCAGAAAGGTGCTTGGCCGTAGTAAGAACTTTGACCAGCTGGTGACAGAGCTAAAAACCAAGGGTCGTGAGAAAGGGCCCCAAGTTCTGGAGGGTCCGGTGTCTGTTAAACGCTCCCCAAGTCCAGAGGAGCCCCTGGAGCAGGCTGGGGCCCCAAGTCCTCATTGTAGGAGAAGTCTGACCAGTCACGCTGCTGTTAGGTGGGTGGACATGCATATCAGCCCTTTAGATTGTGCTGTACAGTACACTTTTCAGATCACAGTACTGTATTTTCATTTGATTTAAGAATGACACAGGAGTTAAGGGTTACACCTGTAAAGTGTTTATTTATTAGACTTACAAATTTGTTGATTTGAGTTTTTAGGTTTGAATTGAAAAGGCAAAAACAGGGCATCCTACTAGAACAAACAAAAGGCTAATGATGCTAACAAAACTCCACAACAGGCATGGCAGCGGTCTGTATGAGTAGTGGAGAGCTTTGTAGCGGCATACTTAGTCATAAGCACAAAACAGCAAAATATATACAAATGGGGAAATAAAGAAAAAAGAAAATGGTTCAAACTCCTGACATTACGCAGTGCAGTGAAATGTTGAAATGATGTGCAGCACTGCCAATTTAATGGCTACTCTGTATACTGGGGCAATATGGGCCAGCTGTGGCGCAGAGGGTAGGCGCTTGCCCTGCAACCAGAGGGTCACCGGTTTAAGTCCTTGTCCGAGCGCATACTATCTTTGTGTCCTTGGGTGGCAGTGGTACAGTGGGTAGGCACTCGCGCTTCAACCAGAGGGTCGGTGGTTCGAGTCCCTGTCCAAGCACACACTGTTGTTGTGTCCCTGGGCAGCTTTGGCTCAGCCAGTGCTTACTTTGTAAATCAAACGTTGCTGGAACGCCATAGCTTTGTGAGACCTGGGTCCATAGAGGCCCAAATGTGATCCCTGAATGTACACACAACACAACACTAGAGGCACTGTGAAAATACCAAGGCTACCCTATTTGTATAATTTTTGTCATCATATTTTAAGCAGCAGAAGTGTTTGCCAGATCATTTAATTATATCGGCGAAATGACGATATTATGGAATCACGTTGGTCCACTTCTGCAGATCTTACGTGTGATCGCAAGTACATATAAGACACCGAACTGGATTTAGTTTGGTACATCTTCGATTAATGAAAATTAAGTAATTCTCTAATTAATGTTTTGATGCACTTTTATTAAGCCAATAATCCTGCTGAACATAAATAAAATTGCATGAATTCTGGCAGTGAGTGATCCAGGCTGTACATAGACAGATTACAGAGGTCAATTAAAGAATGCCTCTATAGCCCTCGTGTTTATGACCCCTATGGGAGAGAAATGAAAGTTGGTACAGTGATTCTCCACAGTGTACCCAACATAAAATATTATGACACCACCCTACAACAAACAGGAAGTCGGCCATTTTGAATTGAATTTGGGAGGTCAGGTATACTTTGCCCAATTAGGCTCAAACCTGAAACATTTGGCAAAACTGTAAAAAAAAATCAAATAGACTAGAAATCCCATTTTTGTCATGGTTTGGGGGCGGGGCCTCTTTATTGCTCGTTAACAATATAAAAATCCTTAGAAATCACACAATGTCTGATTAAGGTGCCCGTTGGTGAAATAGCAGTTGTGGCAGACGTATGGGGGCTTTTTCGCTGATATACATCTTGCTGCCAGGTACCACAGTGTAGGCCTAGTTTTTTAATTACTAGTCCAAT
Organism: Philypnodon macrostomus; assembly: GCA_036025475.1. NCBI lineage: Eukaryota > Metazoa > Chordata > Actinopteri > Gobiiformes > Eleotridae > Philypnodon > Philypnodon macrostomus. The sequence goes on along the minus strand of JAVQKC010210126.1, from coordinate 17,485 downwards.
TATCATCATTAATACTATTTAAATGTGATTTTCTCATACTTTACCTTAAAGCAGAAATTTGTATGTGTTAGTTTTATTTGAGTACATTTTTGGATATGTGCTGGTACTTTTACTTGGTTGAGTAATTTTCCCTCCTCTGCTGCTCTTGAGCAATCGTGTAAAGTGATGACATAAAAAAGTGTGTCAATTCAATTCTACATTTTAAGTTTAATTTTACCAATTGATAAACAAATTGTTACTACTACAACTTCATTTTCACATTTAGACAGTTTTATTCTGATCCCTCAATATAAGAAATAATCCACTGGTGATTTCTGCTAATCAAACATGATGGAGTCTTGAATTGTTTTCAGCATGGGCATTTCACTGACAGCACTATACTTTATAATGACATAATGAAATACTAATGCCAGTTTTATGGCTTCACGTTGACTCATATATGGCATGACCTTTGTTAAACTCACAATATACAGACTTTATCTGGCCTTTCTCAGGAAGGAAAACTACCCTCGGGTTGAGCTGTTATTCAAAACATTCCACTACTTAAAAAGTGAAAGTTCACCCATTTATTATCCACTAATATATAACATACCCTTCAAAGTACAGTGCCCACACCTTTGCAACAAGTGTAGAAGAATGAGTGCACTGTAAAATGTGACACACCTTACAATAAAAAAAACACAATACCAAGGAAAATCATCTATAAGTTTCAAATATGCAACACACATAAACTATTTGGAATGTTTTTGTTTACCCCCTTTAATGTGTTTGACCCTTTAAACGGCTTTAGACTCAACAGTATGGCTACATATGCTTTCAGTCTGTGGATTATAACTATGCACTTTTCCAAAGCTGTAAAAAAACAGCAATAAAACGATACGGTATTTTAATCTTTAATTGTAAATACATAAACAAATAAAGTGAATGAATGTAAAAAAGTAAATAGTTGACTAACTGGCAATAGAAGAGGCTTCAGTCTTCCAAAAAGAGTAGAGGAGATTAATGAATTGTACAGTTAGATCTGAAAAGGTAAGTCTTGAGTTTAAGCTAGTATTTTTAAGGAAACAGGTTTAATTGATTTATTTAGTCATTTTGTTTAACTAGCTTAACCAAGATGTTAAGGTTCACTTGATATATTTTATGGCCCGACAACATCAAAAGCCATGTTGTTATATTTACAATGGGCCGCTTCCCTGGAGGGACACACCTGTTGAACACACACACACATACACACTCACTGGATTGTGGGACTTGCGGGGGAGTAGTGTTGAATGAATGGCAATGCATACCTAGCTGGTGAGAAGGTATTTGAACTGCTTTCTGTTGTGTGTTTGTGAGTACGTGTCTGCCACCAACTACGCCAACAATTCGCCGAAGATTTTTTCAAAGCAATCTTAGCATGCCCCTCACACTCACAGAGCATGACCTATTTCTGTAGAGTTAAACATCAACAGTCGCCTCAACTCAACCTGGACAGTGAGAAAGCGAGTTGGACTGATGCAGCAGAAGCACTAGGCTACATCATGCGCTAATGTCACTGTGGAATCAGTGGTCTCATCCTTTCCTTCACAAAATCTATTATCTTATTTATGTGATGCTATGTACTGCATTGATACAGTATTGTTATATTTAGACTGCATTTAGCATCTGTGGCAATATTGTAGATAGTGGTAATAGCTAGCTCAGAGCAATAATGGCTAGCTCAAAGTAATTCTAGAGACTATAATGCATGCGCTAGGCTACATCATGTGCTATTGTCAAGGTGGAATTGCATTAACACAGCTGTAAATCATGCTCTCATAGTAACTTTCCTGGCAGGCAGACTCAGTTAGCAAAATGTGCAGGTAAAAAAGTGAAGTTCAAAGAGTAACCCCTAATTTACACCAAGGCCTAACTTAAGCAGAATGTATTACGTGCGACTCAAACAAAAGCATTCAACACAGGGTCAGAAAATGCAATGAAATGCTTTGGATCGGAAGAACCGTTAGACTCGCTAAGATACTCATGAAGTACTAATAACATGCAATAATAGTACATGGTAAAAAAGTGTGAGAAAAGAGAAAAGAGATGAAATGTAAGCAATCAGCACAAACATCTACTATTTCTCTTTGTCAACTGTGCAATTCTTCTGTCGTGTTAATCTCAGACAGACAGAAAATCCTGGATCCACATGCAATCCCAAAATGACTAATTTCTTGCATTTGGTAATACATGACAAATAAAGTTAATTAGTTTGAAACCTTACCGCCTGCCTCAAACATGTTCACTGTATGTATGGTGTATGTTATGTACATGATCTTCTGTTTTCTTTGTTTTAGGATCTTCAGCTTTACCTCTCCAATCTGGCCAATCAGATTGACCGGGAAACCAGCACATCAGAAATACCACTCGTAGTCATTCTCGATGATATTCATGACACCGCGTCCCTTAGTGAACTTGTGAACAGTGCCCTTACTTGCAAATATCACAAATGGTAATGTCTATATGCGTTTTATGTTGACGCTTACACCAGAGTGAATTCTAAGTAATGCTTAATTGTTTTTGCAGTCCTTACATTATTGGAACAAGCAATCAACATGTCAAGATGACTGCAAATCACGGCCTGCATCTCAGTTTCAGGTGCATGATGTTTACACTGTTGATTTAGGGTTCAATTACATATATCGGCAAACAAGTCAATAAAACTTGGTCAGCAGTTGGTGGTGTGTAAGTGACCTAAAACGACCATCCAACCAATCCAGAATTCTGGCATAAATAACTGTATATTAAAATATTTGTGAATACAACTGGCTGCAAAAGCTTGCATGAAACTAAAGAAATGTGATTTTCAAAGCTTGAACAAATTTCAATTTTCAGGATGGTCACCTTCTCCAACAATGTGGAGCCTGCCAATGGTTTCTTGGTCCGCTACCTGCACAGGAAGATGATGGAGTCTGAGGATGAGAGGAATTTAACCAATGAAGACCTAATACGTGTCTTGGACTGGCTTCCTAAACTTTGGTACCACCTGCACACATTCTTGGAAAAGCACAGCACTTCTGACTTCCTTATTGGTAAAAATATTTATTTTTAATTGGTAGCAAATAATAAAATAATTTTCCGATTTTAACTTAGTGCTTCTTTTCTTAGGTCCATGCTTTTTCCTGTCCTGTCCCATAACAGTGGACGAGTTTCGGTCATGGTTTATTGACCTTTGGAACCACTCCATTATCCCATACCTGCAAGAAGGAGCAAAGGATGGCATTAAGGTGAATATTAGAAGTTGGCTTCTACTCAAGCCATGCACCTTAGATCTTGCTAATGGTCTTCTTTTTACGTTAATGCCCTGCTCGCATTTCACTTTCCTGGTATGTTGTGAAACTGCAGGTCCATGGCCAGAAAGCAGTCTGGGAGGATCCTGTGGAGTGGGTAAGGGGCACCCTGCCTTGGCCTTCTGCCCAGCAAGACCAGGCAAAACTCTTCCACTTGCCTCCTCCAAACATCAGCTCCAGTAGCCCGGGACAAGCCTGTGAGGAGAGGCCCCACAAGGAAACTCCACCCAGCTCCATGGAATTTGATCCACTGGTGAGAGCGCATGCCAGGATATTTCCATTTCTCATGTGAGTTTTGGAGCACTGTTGAACATTTATTAATAACGGGATTTTCCTCTTTTTGTTATAGATGGCAATGCTTTTAAAGCTTCAAGAAGCAGCCAATTACATCGAATCCCCTGACAAAGAAGATACCAACCTTCCTAAACTCTGAACAAAAGCTAATATATTTAGGTTCAGCCCCAAGAAAGTTGTTTGTAGATGCCAAACATGGCGTCCTTATTCTATAATTATTGTGTAATTCAAGAAAAAAATACAAAACAAAGGTATATTTTAAGGACATTCATTTGTTTATCACAAAGGAAGTTTTCTTAGACTGGTGCTATATTAGATTACTGTAAGTGTCTTACTTAGCACTTAGGTTTCAAATCACTCAGGTGATTTGTGCAGCAGCACAGGTTAACCATCTTGTGTGGTTTAAGGTGCACAATAGAATATTGGGTTATCATATTGATTTTGTCTTAACTTATAGTGATTTAGGTTTGTCAAAAGAGTATGGCAGCATGTACAGTACATATCTAATGTCAACTCACATATGCAACTCAGAATACAAGTCGAGCAGGTCAAACTAATACAAAGCCTTAAGAACAAAGACATTGATGTCACTTCAACTTTAGCAGACTACTCTGGTGCTTTCTCAGTGTCATCACTAATAAGGCCATCTGTATTAATTTGACTATTGTTTTAAATGCCTTATTTTGCATTTTAAGCATTTGGTTTTGGACTATTATTGAAGCTGTCATACTCTTTTGCATATAGTTCTGTATAAACGTATTAACGGTAATATTCAGTTGTATATTAACATTTTAACCACTTAGTTTCTCTCCCTAAACAAATGTGTAGTATCTTCTCTATTGCCAGAATCAGGTATACAATTATTACACAGGGATCACTCAAATACTGTTTTACTCAAATCTTCTAGTGACGCTTTCTTTTTGACATTTCTTTTTATCTCTACGTAATTATGTTGTATAACATAAGTAACTTCACAAAAATCAAAGGACAATGCAGTTCACTTATGTGACTTTTGTTTGCTTGTAACATGCTAAACCAAATACTTGTATGTCTTTGAGTTTTTTAGTTTAACTATGAATGTATCACATATTTTGCAGAAGTATCAAACATGTAGTAGGTGCTTATTAACAAAGCCTTATCACAGAATCCCACTTAACAAACTCAGAGTGACTTTAAGACTACCTATTCTCATTCATTAGCAACCTAAGTCACCCACTATTTAGTACTAGCTACTATAACATTTAGGTACATATGGTGCTCTTGGTGTCTCAACTGTCCAGTGTGAACATTAAAATTAAAACTGTCCTGGAGAAACTAAACAAATGTAAAATAGATCTGGAATATTTTTGAGATGTGTTGTAGAAGTATGGTGAAAGACATTCTGTAGAGACAGTGAAGTGCTGTGAGTATTACTATGGTGTAAATCCATACTGATGCCTTTATATATTCAAAAACATTTGAGATGACAGCAAAGCACAGACGCTGAAGTATCAAGTTAAGTGAAGAACTGTCAGTGGTGTCAAAGTAATCCATCTTTTTCTGAAGTGTCATGTTTATGTGCCCTGGCTTTAGTTTTGTACATAAATACTGTAAATGAATGTCACATCACTTTTTTACAGTTTGACAAAGTGTACACTTAACTCCTACTACTACTTGGGCTTTGTTATTGCACTGTGCTTCAAACAGACCAGTAATCAACCTCTAGCTAATGCACAGCTCACCTCAACAAATGTGTGAAGGGGTGAAATGACAAAACAGTACCATATGGCCAGTGCCAAACAAGCCACATGTGAATTAGATATTGTTTTCCTAATTGTAAATATAATATCTCAAAATAGACACTTGCAACACGGTCTGCAAATTGACCCCAAATGCTCTTTTTTAGGTCATCTCATTTCATTCACTGGTTGTTGTGCCTGTTGCTCTGTATTAACTGTGATTTGTGTTTGCTTAATGGTATAAAAAAGGACTATGCAGCAACTTTTACTGGTGCTGGCAATCAACAAATGTCTAAAATTAGAAATGAAAAAACAAATAAATAAATAAAACAAGCAAACAAGGCATGTTTTCATCTGATATGCCTGAACCGCTTTGGACCAAACTGCTCCCAAGGATAACAGTGATGCTAAAATGTAAGCCTTAAAAAGAGAAATGTTGGTTGCCATTGCGCTGAAGACAGGGTTACTGGAGCTAAAAGCTCTTTTTTGTGTGTTTTGTGCTCAAGAATAGGAACAAATGTAATGTCTGTCTTAATGATGAATAACAAAACATGTATATTTAATGGTGTGTCTGCAACAAGATGGGCCAATACAGGTTGCTGAATAGTCACATTTCTTCAAAGCTTGTTGTGGACTAAAATGTTATGCAGTATCTTGTTAAGGGTTTCTAAATGTTGTAAATGCATGTAAACTTGCTGTCTGATGAGAAACTCTGTTATAGCAGTTGTAGTGTGGAGGAAGATCATTGTAGAAAACGTTTTCATTTGTAAAACTCAGATATTTGATATTTCTTTTTCTAAAGACTCCTTTCTAAAACTTCATGTCTCTATTTTGTACAGGATATTATTGTAAAAAAGACTGTAAATAGGTCAGCATTCTGGATGCGGCTACAATCATTAAGGAGAAAGAGTGGTATATTTGAAGAGATGGGTCAGATTTTGGATGTCATGCTTCTTAAGGGTCATCCATCTATCACTGTTTGTTGGAATCAATAAAATCCATATTCAACTTATTTTGTTAATTTGCTTTTTATAATTATAAAATGTTATGTTAAAACCTTATAAAGGTTCTGAGTTGGAAATGTATTTTTGAATGTATGAAAATGTGAAAAGAAACCACATAATTAAGAACTGGCCTGCTAGCTCATCTCACTGTGCCAATGGAGAATTGAGTTTCTATGATCAATACACGAAAATAAATAAGTGGTTTAATTTGGGTAAAAAAAAAAAGCTTTTTATTATAGGCCTATTGAAAAAAAACCTTGATACTATTCTGGTAAGGGCTAGAGCATTACTATATATTTTACTGGCAGTAAATGCATTTGTGTAAAACTTTTTTTCTCTGATGTCCCTTGAGTGTCCCGTCTGAAAGCACAGACATGGTGGTCTTGTCCTTCACAGGGTCCCAGTATCTGTTACAGGGTGGGTGGAGCCTGGTCCTCAGAGACACATAAAAGCCTGCTACACCCCCTGGAAAGATGGCACTGGATACACTTCACGGACTTTTTCCAGTTGGGAATTAGCTGCAACCTCTAACATGCCGTCCAAGCCTGCCCCAATGAAGAAGGCGGCTAAGAAAGAACCAGCCAAGAAGGAGGAGGCCCCCGAGCCTGTCCCCGAGGCCGCTCCTGCAGAGGCCGCTCCTGCAGAGGAGCCTGCCCCAGCAGAGGCCGCTCCAGCCGCCGAAGCTGCACCTGCCCCAGCTGAAGAGGCTGCGCCCGCTGACGGTAATACACGCGACAGCGGTCTGTCGTTTGCATTTGTCCCGGGATGAACCCTGCTTACTCTGGCTGGGAGAAAGTGCTGCTAAATCGTTTTAAAGTTATGTACAAGGTTGAAGACACGGTAAAGGTTGAGACGGCCCAAGAGCGGTTTCCATGGCAATCAGGCGGAAGTTCGACTGTGCTGCACTGATGTTTGTTATGATAATTTAACTTTATCAAACCATACTCATAAACCATCCAAATCACCATTATACTAACACATTCATGAATAACCATTACCATGTAGCCACCGTCTCTGCATTCCGACACGACTCACACTCAAGTCTTATTAAATGTAGGATAGTAAGCTAACTACACTAACCTCTCCTAACTTAGCTGCTGCTCCGGCTGCTGAAGGACCTACTGAAGCCCCCGCTGATGGTAGGGATTTGCGTTAAACGAAATACTAATTTGAAAACAAACCAAAAAAAGCTACTGCTACTGTAAATTAATAACTTTTATACTCATAAGACATTGGTCTATGTGCTTATTTTAAATAAATGTTTGGAAATTATTTTCTGGCTAACTGCACTAATGTGTTACTTATGCTTGTGATATGTTCTAACTTTTAACATTAGCTGCTGCCCCTGCTGCAGAAGAACCAGCCGAAGCCCCTGCTGATGGTAATACAAAGGGATATTAACACTAGTTTAATGCATTGATAGCTTTATATGGTAAGATTAACAACCGTTTGAGGTCTTCCTCAATATATGATATGAAATAGGAATTCTTTATTTTGAAACTTTCTAATCTAACTGCACTAACATGTGATGCCTGTCATATGTTGTATGACATTAGCTGCTGCTCCTGCCGCAGAAGAACCTGCAGAAGCTCCTGCAGAAGCTCCTGCAGAGGCACCTGCAGAAGCTCCTGCTGAGGGTAAAAATAACATACATTTATTAAGGTTTGAAATTACCTTAATGTGTAAGGCTAAAAGTAATGTGATATCCTACAAGGTTATATACTTTATATTTTGTTTTCTTTGAGATAACAGTCAGCGTTTCTATTGGCATTTTTTGCATTGAAGCTTCTACACTAATATATGATGCCTGTTATGTTCTAACCTTTAACATTAGCTCCCGCTCCTGCTGCAGAAGAAGCTGGTGACGCTCCGGCTGAGGGTAAAAAGCTATTTTGAATAGCTGTAAGGTTAAGGACTTATTTGTAAGGCTAACAACTAAATTACTTTTCAACTGCATTTTATTTGTATTATAGTCTATACTTTTCTTTTTTCTAATAACATAAGATACTTAAAAAAATGCATACATTTCTATGATAAAGCTTCTAGCTGCACATATCTGACACTTGTTTTCTAACCTCTAACCTTATTAGCTGCTCCTGCTGCAGAAGAGACCGCAGAAGCTCCTGCTGAGGGTAATGTTTAGAGATACTGCTGTAGACTATGTATATATATATGTATATATACTTTTACAATTATCTGCTTTAAGCAGCCCCACTGGATCTTTTTTTATTCTGTAAAACATTACTTTTATAAAAGGCTACAAGTGCACTAATATGTATTGCTGATCTTTTCTAACCTCTAACCAATCAGCTGCTGCTCCTGCTGCAGAAGGAACTCCTGAGGCTCCTGCTGAGGGTAAAAAGCCATGAGTTATCATATGTTTTTAACATAAGATCTGTGTAAAATGTATCATATGATCTCTATAATGCTTACATGTAATGTTGATAAGGTTAACAACTGCAACTAACCTCTTGACCTTAGTCTATACTTTTAAGTATATCTACAGTATTTTATGCAAAATTATATTTACAAATATCTGCTTTAATGCTCTAATTATTAATATCTAACATGTAATATTAGCTCCTGCTCCTGCTGCAGAGGAAGCTGCTCCTGCTGCTGAAGGCGAAGCACCTGCTGAGGGTAAAGCACATGCAAAATATAAATATGTTGCTGTTAGTTTTATGATCTGAGACATTGGCTACAGTATAACATGGTGTCCATTATGTGAGACATTGAAATGCATTACAGAATTACATTGCTCTACTATATACTGTAGCTACTGCCAATCATAACACAAATCATCATTTATCATCAGGTGAAGCAGCCCCTGCACCAGAGGAGCCCAAACCACCCACTCCACCCCCACCACCACCCAAAGGTAACACTGTGATTCTCATGCCTTAAACTTGTGGTATTTCTTTAATAAAAATGGCTCAAATATTTCTTGTTCTTTGCAGAGCCCACCAGCGCTCCCCTGGACTTGTTTGTTGAGGACAAGAATGACACCTCTGTTACCATTATCTGGAGCCAGCCAGAGGTCATTGGAGCATCTGGTCTGGATGGATATACCATTGAAGTTTGCAAAGATGGAAGTAAGTCATGCCATCTAATGCTACTTGCCATGATAAACTATTCTCTTTTACAGCAACATGTTCACTGTTATAATAATAATGGCCTTTATTTTAAAAGCACATTTAACCATTTAATGTGCAGATTGTTACTGCACCTCATCAGGTGTTGAGGGTCTAAATGCTTCTTAAGTCTACTGAGGAACATGCAAAATGTATCTTTTAATGTGGTCAGCCATATCAGTTGCAGCTGTCCCCCAAGTGCCATTCCCAGAGTTATATCATGAGCTACCTAACTTTTCCCTACAAGGAGAGGGGCATTTCAGGAGCTGCTCTGCTCTTACTGGGGTCCTGCTTTTAGACTTACAGCCGGCAGCTCATATCAGTGGGACCTTTATTTAGCACCCAAGACAAACTTAATTAGACAACAGGGTTTTTAAACAAAATAAACATGATCTATCATTGTAACCATTATTTAAGCAAGTATGGCACATGAGACTATACTGTAATTGAGTTTTCGGTCTGTGTTTCATTGCGAGTCATTTGTCTATTTAGCTGAGGAGTGGAAAGCGGTCAATGCAGACCTGCAGAAGTCCTGCCGTTATGTGATCAAGAACCAGACCACTGGAGACCGCCTGAAGATCCGTGTGGTGGCTGTGAATGAGGGCGGATGCAGCCCTCCCCTTGCCCTCCCTGAGCCCGTCCTGGTCAAGGAGGTCGCTGGTGAGAAAACACACCATCATATACAAAATATACTGTCACACAAACCATTACGTTACTTGTTGACACAGTCGGACAATGGTACTACATGCTCAGGATAGTTAATTTCATAGTATTAATTATGTGTAAAAACAAATTGTAAAGTGTCAAATTTCTGGCAATTTGAGGAAAAAACACCAGAATCCGCTTTATTGGTCATTTTGTTCTATGTGTAACATCAGTGACTTAAATTGATCTGTAGATAGGCCCATATATTTAGAACTATTACACTATTTATTTCTGAGATTTGTTGTCACAAAGTCATTGTGGTAACAAAAACTAAAATTAAATAAAGTCTAAATAGATCCATATGGTGTTGGAAGTGCTGACATGAAATGGTTTCTTCAGCTGTCCTGGTCACTTTAGCACAGCTGTAGAAATAGGGGTCTTCTCAATTGTTTCTACTGTGAGTTTTAGAACCATCATTACAGAGCTGATAAGGCACAGGTTTAAGTGCTGCTGTACACCTTAAAGTGATAATCCCGTACAGTGCATGTGAAGTGATTTGCAGTAAAATGAGCATCATTTCTCAAGGGCTTTAAAACAGGAGCTGCATGGTTTTGGCCATTCACAGATTATGGTTATGCGTAATGGAGAGATGAGCAGAGAGGGACAGCAACCTGATTCCTAAGTACTGGCAGCATTTCAAAAGTCATATCTGTGCTTATTTTTGCCATAATAGGCAGGCCTCTTGAATGAATGAATTGGCTCATCAATGTTTCTGACACAAGAACTACAAAGGTTAATGTAAAATATACGTGGCATCTAAAGGACATTAACAGAGATTTTTTTTTGGTGGAGAGGTTGGCATTGCTTTATATTTGCCACCACCAGAGCTCCTGCTGGGGGAGGTGTCAAGCCGCTTTCCTTCAAGATCGATGGCGACAAGTGATATGGGTGGTAGCAGGTGGGGGCTGTGGTGGAGGAGCGCATGTTAAATTCCTCTGTGTCCTGTCTCTGTGGGGGTGGTACTGTACTGACTTCTCAGGTGTCATCCCAAATCTCCTGACACTTCCAAAGATTCACTGTTTATTTTGATAGATGCCGCAAGTCTTTACTGTTCATTAAACCAAGACCCTGTTGTGTTCAGAATGCATAATTACAATTCTTGCTCATTATAGTTTGGTTATAGTTTGGTTTGCAATTATAGGTATACAGCAGCCAAAAACACTGGCATTTATATGTGAATTGAGGTTGACCAATCTTTTTTCTTTTTCCCTTCAAATAGCCATTGAGTCTTTGTAGTGTGCTGTATCTATGATTTTATTACTTTTATGATGTAAGTGAAATGAGTTCAGCTTCGATTCATGCGTCAGAAGCAGTTATAGGACAGGTGATATACAACAGTATGCCTGCTTTATTTAGAGTCCTGACAAATGTCACTCTGGTGGACTTAGCAGCTGGTGCTTCTCACCATGTTACTTTTACAAATGAACGTGCAGAAACACAGTGTGTGAGATTGTTAGTGTCTCACAGTTGCTAACTATGAATGCAATTTCTTTTCTTATGACCTTTTAGACTATTTTTATTTATTTTTATTTACTGTGCTATCAATGGAATGTTGTGCAACAATTTAAATAAAGGCTCCTATAGTTATATTACTGAGCACCAACTCCTTGCGGCTTACTCTAACATTGTTTCTCATAATACATATTAGCCTGTATTTAAAGGCCTCAAACGACAACAAAATAACACAAACTTTCTCATGGCAATAGTAATGGATTTCAAATCGCTATAACTAAAGACTAACCCTACTGATCTCTTACTGATGTCTTTGTATACTGGAAAGTATAATAGGTCAGTTCAACATACTTATAGAATTATTTGGGACAAAAGGTTCTCCAAATATATCTTCATTGATTTATGGAGATATTGTTATTCTGTGTCAAATTAATCTGTGTAATGACAAACAGTTAGAAATGCTTACATGCATTGAGTGAGACAAAGCTGATATCAATGCAAGAGAGATAAATAAGCTTGAGGTTTGATAAGTGTCCCCCCACAGTAATTACAATAATTCTTTTTCTGTCTAGATCGCCCCAAGGTTCGCCTGCCCCGCTTCCTTAGACAGAGATATGTCGCTTACGTTGGAGACAAGATCAATCTGACCATCCCCTTCACAGTAAGCTTGATAATCACAATCTTTTTGACTAACTATTTATAATGTACTTACATATATATATTGTTTGCAATTTTTTTCTCAGGGCAAGCCTAAACCTGTGGTGAGCTGGACAAAGAATGGAGGCCCCCTGGACACAAAGAGGGTTAACATCCGCAGCACAGACAGAGACAGCATCCTGTTTATCCGCGCAGCTGAGAGGGATGACTCTGGAGTGTATGAAATGAACGTCAAAGTTGAGGACTTTGAGGACAAGTCTTCACTGATCTTGCAGATTGTTGGTTAGTGGCTAAATTAAACATTATAAGGTTGTGGTCACATGATGTCAGTGCACACTATGGCTTATACTGTTAAATGAGCTGGATGCAAACACAGAATTCTTCAGTAGAATTCTCTGCCAAATGTTGAAGTGCAGATGTGAAAATTGGTGTGTATTATGGTTAATTTAACAACTTAAAAACAGCCATTACTGGTCTATCAACATGAAACCAAACTGACATCAATTTAAAAGTCCTCTGTCAGCAGGACAGATTTGTATATACTTGCATAATAATGACTGTATTTGTGCCCGTAGAGCTGCCTGGTCCCCCTGCCAGTATTAAGATTGCCGATGTCTGGGGCTTCAATGTTGCTCTTGAATGGACCCCACCCACTGACAATGGAAACACAGAAATCACAGGCTACACAGTCCAGAAGGCCGACAAGAAGACTGGGGTAGGTGGATAATAATATTGCCAGTAATATTCCAGTGATTATTGTAAGATCCCTCAATAAGTGGCATAATAAATCAACAGTAATAAACAATGTTATCATTATGTGTGTTTATAGGAATGGTTCACTGTGCTGGATCATTATCACAGACTGAATGCCACCATCTCCGACCTCATCATGGGCAACACCTACAAGTTCAGAGTGTTTTCCGAGAACAAGTGTGGAATCAGTGAGGAGCCTAAGTGTACTAAAGAGGAGGCCACCATCCAGAAGACCGGTACAGTTGAAATACACTACTAAAAGAAAAATATATAAATTCACTGACACTATTTGAGGGCTGGGCAATATGGGCCAAAAGAGCAATAAATCCAATTTTTTGCAAAGTTTGTCTGGTTCATAGGTCTAGGGCTGTAGTTTAAATAAATGCATTGGAAAAGTTGCTTAATGTATTTTTTTTTTACAGTATCAATGCTGTTTCTCCCATAGTATTATAAGCTATAGTTATAGCTCTTTTTTGTTTTTGTTGTCTTCAAATAGCTGGTTATCAGCTGTTGGGCTAGTTTTGATATAAACTATAAATATTCTGCTTTTGAGCTTAAACAAAGTAAACTACAGTTGTGTATACACCTGCACATAACTAATGATAGATCCATGTTTCTAACAGTCAAAATGTTGTTTTACTGTTTAAAACAAAAGAGAGGAATGTTTATTATTCATTTATTAAACCCTCAGCTATAAGGGTTTTACAGCAATAGGAGAAGAGGACAGCACATGGTGGGAAGGGGGAAACACACACAGGCTGAAGCAGAGGTCAGATGAAAACAAGCGTACTGACAATATCAATATGTATAATATGCTCAAATGTATATCTTGCCTAAAATTATACTTGACCTGTATCCAAAGAATACATTAACAATACATGTATTTATTTTTTATTTCAGGTATTGACTACAAGCCACCAGAGTACAAGGAGCATGACTTCACTGAGGCACCCAAGTTTACCACCAGCCTGAGCAACAGAGCTACTACTGTGGGTTACAGCACCAAGCTGCTGTGCTCTGTCAGGGGATGTCCAAAGGTAACACTTTTATTTCTGTTCAGCCACAAAAAATTTTCATGTCAGCAAAAAGCAGGTAACATACACTATGGGTTAATTAAGATTAAATCATTGACACTGTAGTGGTTAGCAGTGTTGACTAGGTGTCCTGCTGCTGACAATGGCATTATGAGCACTATAACTCTAGGAGGGTTGCTACAAAGACCTCTGTCAGCAGCTTTCAGCTATACTGTTTAGGTGCTGAGTGAGGATATTAAACAAACACCATTCCTCTCCATCACTGACTGTGGCTGACTCTACCTCTCTGTTCTCTAAGGGTGCACAATCTATTGAGTTGCTAACAGCACATGAGTGCACATGATACTTAAGGCTCTAATTAGATTGGTATTCTGTGCCTTTAAAACTTCCCAGAGGTGTGAGCAGGGGTCATGGGGGGCCTTGGGTCAGTGGGAAGCGGGGTCAGATGTGTTGGATTCGCTTATGAGGCCAAGCAGGACCTTAAAACACCTTAAACGGACCTGCTTCTGCGCTCAGTCTTCAGGGGCATGGCCAGAAATAGAAACTCTTATTAATATTTTAGACATTGCTTTTTTTTGTCTGTTTTGCATTATTTATTTCCTGGATTTTATTTGTATATTACTTTATTGTGTGCAATAAAACATGGATCAAAAAGGGTTATCTAATCTAACTTGTAGTAATTTATTTCTGTTGTTTTGTTTTTTTGTAGCCAAAGATTGAATGGATGAAGAACCAGATGATCATTGGAGACGACCCTAAATTCAGGCAGATCTGCGTCCAGGGCATCTGCTCTTTGGAGATCCGTAAGCCTGGTAACTTTGACGGTGGTGTGTACTCCTGCAGAGCCAAGAATGACCACGGAGAGGCCACTGTCAGCTGCAAACTGGAGGTCAAACGTAAGTCGCAGTCCCATGGTATCCATTTTTTCTTTTTATCATATACTGTTTTTATTCCTGTATATACATTTTCCTTACACTGTGATATGTGTGGTTTGTAATATTTTATAGTTCAACTTAAAATTTTTAGCATTAAGAACTCTTTGCATTCAAACTGAAATTATACTGTGTTTGTCATATTGAATCCTTAAAACCCTTTCTTAACTAATAGTTCCTCTTTTCTTTTACAGAGCCTGTTATTGCTGAAGCAGACAAGAAATAAGCCAGCATTGTCACAGGTCAGAAGATACACTTTTTGACACATGAAGCTTCTTTTTACAACCTACAGCCAATGTCATGAATGTAATGTTCATAGTTATATAGGAGACATTGCTTATATATCTTGGTGGTGGCCAAGTCGGTCTCCCTGCCTTACTTTCCATATATGGAGATCACTAAACTTGGATAAGGTGGCCCCTGCCTGTGCCACTCACACAGTCCAAGAGGTAGCAGCACCCATAAATTAAATCTGCAATGCCTTGTCATGTTCTCAGTTTGGAGACTTAATCACATTTCCTTGACTCAGCAGCAGCCCAAAGCTGTAGTGAAAGAGTAGTATTATAATATTATATATATAACTGGATTACCCTCTTCAACCGTAAGATAAATGTAGCTTCAAGTTCTGTTTTTTTGTATGAATATCAACAGGGTAAAGATCTCAGCTAAATCTACTTAACAGTTCATTTGCCTATTGCAGTTGTTGCCTGCTCCTAACACCTGTTGTTGTTGTTGTTACTTCTTCAGCTGTCGCATGCTAAATTTGGTGCAGAAGGAATGAGGCCACAGCCAGGTGTGTATTTTATCTTTTCTTAAACCATTGTTTCCTATGAAAACAGTTTTTGACTTGTTTCTTTTGACTTGTACAGGGAGGTGCTGGATTCCTGGAAGAACATGTATATATGGCTGTTGACCACGCTACTGAACGGTTGTTGCCTGTATTATCCAATGTTAGGATGAACAATTGCTGTCACTTCATATCTTTATCTTTAGTCCATGTCCATCTTTTACCCAACAGATCTATCTGTGTAAACACATACAGCATGAATGTACTGGTCCACAAAGGAGAATTTCATGTAACATCAATGTTTATAACAATAAATAATTTAATTTCTGGTTTTGCTTTTTCATATATTTGAAGGCTGCTTTGTTTTGTGCTATTGACTAGAGGTGGTATTGTTTGCATCATCAACATCATAATTAAAATATATTTAAAAATCGGTTAGTAATAACTGTAGTACAAACAAAGTCAATAGAACACAGCATCAAAGCCATGGCAGTAAAGATCACTTATCTATGTCAAAAGTTAACACCTAACAAAAAAAAATACTGTTTATTGAATTAATGGCAGGCCCTCTGGCTGAAAGCTTCTGTAAATTGGTTGAATCACTTTCAACTCTAGTTTCTCTCAGCTGCTGCGGGTCTAAAGTCCTTTTGGCAGAAAACCAATGACAATCTAGAAACAGCAGCACTATCCATTTGGCTCAAGCAGACCCCAGAGTACTCAAAGATATGCCTGGACTTCTATAATAATAATACCAGATTACCCTGACTTACCCTGATCGAGTAAGTATGTGGTCACGGAGTTACTGACATAGTGATATTACTGACATAGTGATATTACTGGCATAGTGATATGGGAGCAAATGCCTGACGTATCCAGGTTACACTTGACACAAGGTTCACTAATGAAAAGTTATGGATTTTTTTATTCGTTCATATTACTTGAACACCTCCATATAAAAGATAAATTATTCTAGAAGTCGGAGAACAAAATAATAAAGTCTGAGAAACGATTACACCCTGGCGTCTACAGCCCACAGGTAGTTTTTACTGGAGTGAGATGAAGGAATACTAAAGCACTGGCACTAACACTAACAAAAGTGGCTGGAGAAACTAGTCAAGAAGAAGACCACATACATTTTGTTAAGTAAAAGATATACCTAAAAAATTGGGCAGTCAGTTGTAGTTTTTAAGATTGTATAGCGCTATACATTTTACACTTATGTACAGAAGGGCAACAGCGCACTCTGCTGATGAACATATAAATTACAGCCTCACGCTCATATTGTGGTAGATCTCTATCCCTGTTCACGGCAGACATTAGGAACTCGATTCATGTCAAACTCAATATTCAAGATCACTTCTGACCCCTCTCCCGTCCTACACTCCCAATATGAGCTGCTACCATCTGGGCGACGCTATAGAGTGCCCGTTAAAAATAGAAAAAGATACCTGAACAGGTATAAAAACTCATTCCTGCCCATCTCAGTGACTTAGGCCATAGCGCAGGACTGTGATGTGATGTCATATGGGTTATTAAAGTGAATGTTGAGGTGTGTCTTGTTTCATGTTTGTTTAATGTTTTTTAATGTTATTTCAGGTTTGAGCCTAATCGGGCAAAGTATGTGCACGTTAGAGGCTGTCAAATATACCTGACCTCCCAAATTCAATTCAAAATGGCCGACTTCCTGTTTGTTGTAGGGTGGGGTCA